>JASSUY010023132.1:18258-28952 GCA_032466535.1 Forpus xanthops
GAGACTGGAGGCTGTTATTTTGTAGGTTGTAAGTGTTGCATCCTTTACAAGTTGCATAATGATAGAAATAATGTAGTATCAAAGTTTCATAATTTTTTCCAAGATTCAAGCTGTGCAGTGACAAAACCTCTTGCTTGAAGAAACTTCTAAAATTCACTCTATTAAATTTATGGTAAAAAGAATGAAAGCTGGAAGCTTATTAATTGGTAAATGACATCTTTATTTTTCATTCAAATCTTAGAAACTAAGTTAGAGGGGAGAAAAGAGGAGGAAAGAGTCAATAACAATAAAAATATCCAAACAGACATTCGTGCACTCAAGTTATTTCTCTCTGACATTTTTAGGATGTTTTTAATAAATCTCACCCAGCTGGGAATCAGATTTTATTTTCCATGTTCCTTTTTGCTATTGGGAAAAGATAGTAGACACAAAATCATGGAATTACACTCCTTGAACTCACAGAAGAGTACACAAGCATGTGATAGAGATGTGATGCTGTTAATTGTAAAAAATAGGCACTATGAAAGAGATCACATATTCATTAGGCTACCTGTATTCTTCCTGATGAATGTTAGAGCAAGATTTCTGAGTCTTTTTAGTCATAGGCTTAGCATACCAGCTTCCAAAAGGTTGTCAATCCCACTTAAGCATTAAGACAACTAATTATTATCAAAGTAAATGGTTTAAATTTGTTTTCTATGTTTGATTTCTTGCCCTAAAATTTAATTGATCCAGCCTAAACTTTGATTTCCTGTTTGTTCTTCCCCCTACATGTTAACACTTTTTAATTTTTTGATTGAATTTAGTACAATACAACAGTTTCTGGGTATTTGGGGTTGGTTTTTTTTTCAAAGGTCCCTCCTACCTTGATTTCAGTAGGCAGTCATTAATAAGGAGATAAATACATCTTGTATGTTATAGTATGTGTTAACTTTCTCTCATAAACAAGTTAGGAAGAACTATGCATATTAGTGTAATATCTACCTACTTAAATACCTAAATATTTGAATACTTCTGTATGTATTAGTGAAGCACCAAAACACTTGCGCTCCTGTGTCTTTTACAGGTTGTTAGCTCCATGCTCAAACCATCTTGAGATGATGAACGTGTTGCCTAATATGCTTTAAAATTTTTGAATTTAAAAAAGAGATGTGTAAGAAATGCTGATGGAAGTATATTTTTGAATAATCAGAGTTGCCTATTTGGTTTGCCTTTGCATTTTTCTTTTCTTTTGTGCATTGTCTTTACTTTTACAGCAATGGGAAGTTCCACTCCTCCACCTTGACTTTGGATAGACATACCCTGATAGTTTAAAATGCATCTTAACAATAATAGCACAACAGAAAATCTATTACGTAAAACAAACAGAAAAGAAACATAGAGCTTCTATAAAAAGCCTTTAGAAATAAACCCTTATTAAAGATTAATCTTAAACAAAAATCTGAAATACTCATAGGTGACATTAGCATTAAACAGAAATCTTTCAGCTTTTTGAGGTGAGAAAATTATCTAAGTTTATTTGAGCAATTTTAAGACACAATTAATTATACAGTTTGAAGTTTCCAGGAGAATTTTCAAAGTAATACTACACCATTTCTTCTGATTCAGCTTTCATTTCTCCATAGAACCTTGCCCTTATTATTTAACCCCCTTTGACTAGCCTTCTCCATAACAGTACCTTATCCACTAGCTGGAGTTTAGGCAGCCAGATTCCAGCAGTTTGTGAAGTCCTTTGCTGCTACAGTCAGTTTTACATTATCTCTCTTTCAAGTGTCAGATTTGGTTTTATGGATCAAAGTTTATCCTGTTGTTTGAAGCAAATCCTGGGATGTTGTAACATGTATCTTTGACCTGAGCTGGCTAAACTGCCTGTGAAGCAGAGAATCTATCTTATTCTTGGGGCACTATATATAAGGAAAAAATGTAGGCATCACTTGCTTTTCTTCCACAACCTGCTTTTCCCTTTTTTATTAGTCATAGAGCTATCTGAGCTGCTTGTGTTATTTTTCAACTGCAGTTAGCAACATTTGATGTCAAATCAGGAGTCTTTGGAAGATTCAGATTTCAGAACTGATTTTTTTTCTCCTTTCTCTTCTGTTCTTTCCCCTAAATTCTGTTAAATGCAGCAGAAAAATGTAGAGAATTGTCACTTTTGAAAATTCAAATCTTTAAATGACCAACAAACAAGAGTATTTCAAATTGCTGTTACCTTCATAACCATTCATGCACACATGATGTTCATGTTGATAATACACATGTACACAATCTTCTTTAGTAATTTGAGTCTTCTGAGTCAGCTCTGCATCTATCATTTTGTGAAGTTTGTCAAACAGGTTTTGGCTCAAAGCTTCTTGTATTTACATGACATTTTAACTGGTTTATTTTGTCTCTCTTTTTTACTTTCTTTTTACCTTTGGGAAAAATCCTTTTGTTGTAACATCAAAAGTACTGGGACTGAAACAGGTATTTGCCCATAACCAGCAGCCTCTATTTCAGGCAAATCATAAGGAAAAGATTAATAAGGTCATCTTTGGAAAGGCATATGTTGTAATAAAGGATTGATAACAATATTATTCAAAATTTAGAAGAATATCTCTTTGATTAATTCATAAGTTCCAATGAAATGTCTTGTTGATTGTCATCCTCTTTCAACTTTACTATGTACTTGAACTCTTGCACTTACAGCAATATTCACACAGAGTCAATAAGCATATGTATAGGCATATATATATATAAATTGGATGTGCATACACATGCACATACAATTTGTTGTACAGTCATATAATTTTGCTTCAAGCAATTGTAGGCAATTTTATTCTTTGTCAATGTTTTTCATGGTATTGAAACTATAGTACTACATTCAAACTGAAATGCCCTGGTAAATTAGAGGCATTTGCTTCTACCCTTCTATCCTTTTTGTATTTGTCAGGAGCACCTACTTCATCCATGTACCAAACTCCTGATTCATTTTTTTTTTTGCCTGACTTCCTCTTTGTGAGGATGCATTGTTCCTGAGGTTGGAGCAGGTGATCCTTGAAAATTAATCGGTTTTCTAGAGCCCCTCTTCCCTCCAGGACTTTATCCCATGTCAGTAGAAGAAGCCAAAGTCTACTCTCCTGAAGCCCAGGGAAGCAAGCTTTCTACATGCCCTCCTCATTGCCCTAAAGATCTTGAACTCCACCATTTAAGCTAAGCCTGCCCTTGAGCTTCACATTCCCAATCAGGTCCCCGTTGTTGATGAGATCAAGGTCCAGCATAGCACCTCTGCTCGTTGGCTCCTCTATCAATTGGAGACAGAAATTATCATCGAGCCCTTCCAGAAACCTCCTGGATTGTCTATGCCTTGCTGTGTTGGCTCTCAAGCAGATATCAATGGGATTTAAGTCCCCATAACGGCTTGTGAATGTGAGGCTGCTCCTATCTGCTTCTGGAGAGCCTCATCTGCTTGGTCTTCCTGATCTAGCATCCTGTAACATGCCTTTACTATAATGTTACCTGTCCCTGCTCACCCTTTATTTTTATGTATAAGCATTTGGGGGGTTCCTCAGCCATGCCCAGGTAGCACTCCATGCACTCCATTTGGTCATTGACATAGAGAGTGACACCCCATTCCTTGTGTCACCTGCCTGCTCTTTCTAAAGAGCCTGTATCCTTCCATTCCAATGCATCTCTGTGTAGCCAATAAAATAGTAGCCCTGCACACATCTCTTAACTCCTCATGTTTTTCCTCCATGCTACATACATTTCCATAGAGGCATTCACATGAATGTGGAGTTGTTTGTTTTTCTGAAATCACTAATATGCAGTATCATTTTTAATATAATTCTACTAATAAGCATTATTTTTCATGTTCTTTTGTTCAACTATCCTCCTTTACTTATTTATTTTGCATTGATTACCTTCTGTCTCTGACTTGTAAACCTGTTTGTACCCATGTTTATAGATTCCAGCTTCAGGGCCAGTTACCTTAGAAACTGTTTAAAGTGCATCTTTTTGACTGTTCTATAGTCACTGAACTGCTTTCTTTCATCTACTGTTCCACAAAGGCTGGTACTAGCAAACAGGCATGCCCAGCTTATTTCTTACTATAACACACTTTCTTAGCTACTCAAGGCAACACTGTACAATAGGCATCTGCTCATTTTCAAGTAATCATCAACTGTCTACCATATATGTTTTTGTTAAGAACAAAGAATATTTAGATACTTTTTACTGCCAATGGCTACTTTTGCAAGCAGCAATGTTGCACAGCAGTGATAGAGAGTAATGAGATTCTCTCTCTTCTGAGAGCAGCAATCATTATTTCTTCTCTTTCCCACACACTCCCCTTTAATGTGATGTGGAGGTCATCAAAGTGAGTATGATGAAGAAACTTATGTACTTAATAAAAATAGTTATTTTGGTAATGACAGTCTTGGAACAGTATAAATGAAGTCATATGACATTTCTCAAGAATCAGAATTCTAGTAATACAGGTACAAGGTTATGTGTTCTTATCCTCATCTGACCTTAAATGAAATTCTTGGTATCTCAATATTAATGTTTTGGTTCTGTCTCGGTATATACCTACTTTATTATCATATTCCACCTATCACTAAAATCCTGAAAAAAATAGCAGTCCTGATATTTTACTCTGAGAGTGGCAGCTAACTGGAAAGATGTTTGCAGACACAGTCAGGTAAGAAAAGAGAGTTACTTAGTTTTTAGAATAAGGCTCTAATTGAATGTGCAAGTGTGAGCTTCACCTGTACACCCTTACTTTTATAGCCAAATGAATTATATTACATTCTCTGAATATTTATACATTATTTATAAGCCTTCACACAGGTACTTAAGCTTTATCAAGAATGTAAGAAATGTCCTCTTTAATCCAGGGGGAGTAAATAGGTCATAAGTGCTTGCTGCTGTGGAGGCACACTGTATTCCTTTCTGGTTCTCCCTTTCCACCACTTTCCACATCATATTAAATTAGAATAAAGAACAAAGTTCTAATTCTTTTCCTTATCTGAACAGCAAATTGTGCTATGTCAGTGTTTTTTCTCAGAACAGATTGTATCTTGATCTATTCAGGTGACCTCTAGCTTTCTAGCCACAGGTCATATCTTGGAAAGGATAATGAGTAGTATACTTCTGACGAGTTTTCAAAGGAGATAGCTTCAACCTTCCCAGATGACCTCCCTCTTGCCGATTATTTCAGATGTATAAGGAGATACTAATTTCTAGATACCTTTGAGAAGAAATGGGAAGAAATTTAAACGGACACAAAGGAGATGATTTGGCTAGTTGATTATAGCAGACACCATATATTTCTGAGAATCATTAAATAGAAGTACCAAGAATTACACTGCAAAGCTGCATCATCTTCTGCTGCAAGTCTTCTAGATCCAAAATGACTGTTTACTGATCTTTTCCAGAAAATGTAGGTGGCCCAAGAGAAGCTGCTATATAGAAAGTGTTGTATCTGTCAAGCATAATTATTTACTCATCTTAAATTTTTTACCTAGAATCTGTGAGAAAAGCAAAAAAAACACAGATACACGCATGTGTATATATGCGTGCATACAAACAGAGCAAGGGATGATCTATATCTGTATATAAATATATATGGAGAAATACATTGTTCCTAAGGACTAAGGAGTGTCTGATTTGGGGATTTGAACTAGTAGAGGTCTTGCAATGAAGGAACAGTATTCTCCAAATTCAATGAGTTATGCTCTATTTAAAGCTGTTTGTAGAATATACCTCTTTTTTTAATGGGAAGAAACAGTGGTTCTGAATGTCAGAGGCCCCTTTACATGAATGCCACTTGTGGATTGAAGATGGGGTTGTTAGCAAAGAGATACAAAGAAAGGGACGATAAAGATTTCAATTTTTTGATGAATGACTGAAATTAAGTAATGTTTTAGAGAAAAGAAAAAGAATTTGTCCTGGTTCATTAGAGAGGATTTATGTCTGTAAAGGCTGTATGACAACAGTATACTGATTGCCATTTTATTCTGATTTCTTGACCTGAGGAAATATTTTAGGTTCTAAAACACTTTCCTCACCCTGAATTTCTAACAGTCAAAACCTTAATTGTCATGAAAAGACTGTTTGGAAGAAAATGTAAACCAAACAAAATTCTTCAGGTTAATTGGAATATTTCATAGGCACATCTTCATAGCATCAGTGAGTAACAAAATTTCACAAATTCTTGTTTCAATAACCACAATTATTTTCTAGGAGTACTAAGACGTCTTTCAATATTTTTTTCAGTTTCTGAGCGCCTAACTGTATTTATAGAATCAAAGAATAGTTAGGGTTGGAAAAGACCCTAAGATCATCTAGTTAAAAGCCCCCTGCTATGGGCAGGGACACCTCACACAAAACCATATCACCCAGGACTATGTGCAACCTGGCCTTGAACACCGCCAGTGATGGAGCATTCACAACTTCCTTGGACAACACATTCCAGTGCCTCACCACCCAAGCAGTAAACAATTTCTCCTCAGATCCAATCTAAACTTCTCCTCTTTAAGTTTGAATCCGTTACCCCTTGTCCTCTCACTACAGTCCCTCATGAAGAGTCCCTTCTCAGCATCCCTAAAGGCCCCCTTCAGATACTGGAAGGCTGCTATGAGGTCTCCACGCAGCCTTCTCTTCTCCAAGCTGAACAGCCCCAGCTCTCTCATCCTATCTTCATAGGGGAGGTGCTCCAGTCCCTTGATCATCCTCATGGCCCTCCTCTGGACTTGTTCCAAAAATTCCATGTCCTTTTTATGTTGAGGATGTCAGAACTGCACACAATATTCCAAGTGAGGTCTCAGGAGAGCAGAGTAGAGGGGCAGAATCACCTCCTTCATTCTGCTGGTCATATCCCTTTTGATGCAGCCCAGGATAAGGTTGGCTTTCTGGGCTGCGGGTGCTCGCTACCAGCTCATGTTTGTTTTCTCATCAACCAATACCCGCAAATCCTTCTGATGTCTCTCCAACTTAGAGACAAGTATGTCATGTGAGACAGTATGAAATGCTTTGCACAAGTCCAGGTAGATGACAACAACTGCTCTACCCCTGTCCACAAGTTCCGTAGCTCCGTCATAGAAAGCCACCAGATTGCTGTCACCAAGCACCTTGCTGTTTTTCATGTGCCTCAGCATGCCTTCCAGGACAATCCACTCCAAGATTTTGCTAGGCACAGAGGTGAGACTGACTGGTCTGTAATTCCCCAGGTCATCTGTTTTCCCTTTCTTAAAAATGAGGGTTATATTTCTCTTTTTCCAATCATTGGGAACTTCCCCTGACTGCCTGGATTTTTCAAATGAGATGGACAGTGGCTTAGCAACTTCATCTGCCAGCTCCTTCAGGACCTGTGAATGGATTTCAGCCAGTCCCATAGACTTGTGTACATTCAGGCTCCTAAAATGGTCTCGTACCAGACCCTCTCCTACAATGGGCCTAAGGACTTCATTCTTACAGTCCTTTCGTCTGCCTTCCAAGATTTGGTGGTGTAGTCAGCACGTTTGCCAGTGAAGACTGAGAAAAAGAAGTCATTAAGAACCTCATCCTTCTCCAAATCCAGGGAGGCCAGTTCTCTCATTAGCTTCCAGAGGGGGCCCATGTAAACCCTCATCTGTCTTTTATTTGCAATGTATGTATAGAATCCCTTCCTGTTATCTTTTGCATCCCCAGCCAAGTTTAATTCTAAGTGGGCTATAGCTTTCCTAACCTGGTCCCTAGCTTCCCGGGCATGATCCCTGTATTCTTCTCAGGCCGCCTGTCTTTCACCTTTTACAAGCCTCTTTTTTCTTTTGAGTTTTCTTCAGCATCTCCTTATCCATCCATTCTTGTTTATGATAGTAATTTTTCAGCTGCAGTACAAGAAAGACAGGGACCTTTTGGAGTCGGTTTAAAGGAGGGTCACAAGAATGGTCAGAAATTTTGAACACCTCTCCTGTGAAGAAAGGCTGGGAGAGTAGGGGTTGTTTAGCCTGAAGAAGAGAAGGTTCTGAGGAGACCTCTAGTGTGGCCTTTCAGTACTCAAAAAGATTGCATAAGGAAAACAGAGAGAAACATTTTTCCAGGGCCTTGGACACAGGGAAGAAACTATTCACAATGAGGGTGGTGAAGCAGTGGAATAGGCTGTCCAGGGAATCTGTGGATGACCCATCATAAGAAGTGTTCAATATCAGTCCGGATGAAGCTTTGAGCAACCTGGTCTAGTGAAAAATGTCCCTGCCCCTGTCAGGAAGTTTGAACTAGATGTTCTCAGAAGGTCCCTTCCAACTCAAACCATTCTGTGATTCTTTGAGTGAATGAGAGATGCTTCATCAGACAGCTATAATATTTTTATCTAATTTGCACCATAGTTTCGAGAATTGAAGGCTGTTATAGGACATGATTTGCTAATACCAGTGATTTTCTTTATTGAATAAGTATTTTATGAATTACTGAAGCATTTAGCAGAGAATAGAATTATAGTCAATGCCATTCAATCAAGCACCCTAAGCATAATCCAGAAAGACTAGCAGAAATATGGCTTGTGTGATTGTCATGTCAAAATATCCATCATTTTCATGTGTCAGTGTTCACGAAAAAAAAGTATCTTTTATTTCTCAGTGATGTTTATTTGTGACCATTGCTCTCCATTCCGAACTATCAAGCTTAGACTGGGCTTCTGTCAAGCACCTCTGATATAGACATAAGGTTTTTATTTTCTGTTGAAAAAAATCTTATCCTCCAAATATAGCACCTCACAAATATAGAATAACTATAGAAATTTTCTTTTAGAAACATAGTTATCTATACAAACTTTATAGATATAGTACTATATATATACAAATAAACTATGAAACACATAACATATGGGTCTTCCATTTATTTTAAAGAGATAAAATTTCCAGCAAGTGTTTGAAATTTTAATTTTCTTTCAGAAAATCAATGTCCTGAAACTTCAAAAACGAGTATAAATTAGTTTATTTAGACACAAGTATTAAAAAGGCAATAGCTTTAGTATAGATTTCTGAGTGATTATTAAAATTAGGAGAACAAAATAAAAAAAATTTATAGTTTTCAGGATATTTAAGTAAGATCTTTAAAAATAAGATGTTTTCAGCGAGCTGGTCTATTTAGTACCCATAGGTAAGTGCAATTTGCTAGCTTTTACTAGTTGTGTCTTTCTCAACCCTGCATATTTTTCCTAATGTATAATAAAAAGCAAGAAGCAGACTAACTTATAACCTGTATCTTGGTCAAGAACAGCTGTGTAGACAGTGAGAAACTAACTTAATCATTGTCTTCAAGGAGTTCAAAAGTTTGATCTCAAAGACAAGCAAATTTATGCATGAACTTGTATTAGTCCTTTCTCCATCATTTCATACTGCAAGTAAATGGGATACTCTGGAATCCAGAAGAAAAGGTACTGCACTGCAGTAGATATTTGGTATTGTTTAGATAAAATCTGCTTAAAGAGGGAGAAAATAAGACTGCCATAAGCCTCTTGACAGCTTTCAGTCTGAAATAAATTTGTATATATCAAAAAAGACTCAAAGAATATTAAAAAAAAAGTGGAAAAATAAGCTGGTCAAAGCAAATGCTTAGCACAGCTATTCATTAATTGTACTACATGCGAGTGAGGGTCAAAAAAGTTGAGGTGAACAAAGAATATTTTAGTGCAGGCAAATGGAAAAAAAAAACCACCAAACTAGTGACTGAAAATAGATTGAAATTTTTTAAACAAGACATAAAAGTCACAAAATCAGATTTTGATTTTTAAAACACAGTAGGCAAGCATTAATGAATTCTCAATAAAGCTTTTTAAGACAAGAATTCAGGACTGGAATATTGAGATAAACTTTATTATTTTTTTCCCTAACTAATACAATGAAAACTAAGGAAAATTCCAGAGGAAGATTAAACAAAGATACGAAAACCTGAACAAAGAAAAAGAGCTTCCTAAAATTGATTTCAGTAACTTTTCTACAAAAAAAAAAAAAAAAAAAAAAAAAAAGTTTGTCAAATATTGACTTTTACTCATGTATTGGGAGCAACAGGGGTACTATTCTGTCTTCTCAAAATGTTAGCCATCTAACATCTGTAAACTGTACAGAAGGTAGAATTAAAATAAAAAAAAAAAAAGGCTCAAAGTCATACCTAACAAAAGAAACAGTACAGTGGTGGAGATAAATGGAGATAAATGTTGACTTTTTATACTTGAAGGTGTAGGCAGAATGCATACATAAACGTGATGTCTCCTCAGTGTAGCAGAAGTCCACTTTTTGTCTCCAAAAGATTATAAGTAGTATAGAGAGACTTTTCCTATAGGCTATTTTAAATGACTTTATAGGCTTTAGAGGAGAGATCAACACAAAGAAAGGACAGGAGATTGCCCTTATATGTATTTGGTGGAAACTGTCTATCTAGTCTAGTATGGACCGAATAACTGGAGAGTGACAAGGACCTAAAACTGGTTTAAATGCCAGACTCAAAGACTTGTTATGATCATCTTGAAGTCCAGCTGGAGATTAGACACAAACAGCATGCCCCAAGGTTCAATACTTGGTCCCATACAGACTCATTCATGGTAAATTAATTTCTTATTTGGCTTTGCTTGTGTATGTGATTTTTGTTTTACTTACTAAACTGTCTATCTGAGACAGAAAACTTTACTCACTTTTACTCTTCCATTTTTCTCCTCCATCCCAAGTAGGGGGAGTGAG
>JASSUY010023135.1:8578-18596 GCA_032466535.1 Forpus xanthops
GCCGCCCGACGCCGCCGCCGATCTGTGCTGCTGCCGCCCCGCGCCGCCGCCCGTCCGCTGTCCCCGCCCGTGCCGAGGGACGCCCGCCCGGGGAGCCGCCTGGCAACGCTGGTCCCGGAGGCCGTGGCCCGCTGGAAGTTCGTCGTAGGCGTCCAGGAGCGCACAGGTACGCGCGGGCGTGAGGGCACACTCAGGCGCTGCCCGCGGGCAGCTGAGCTCGCCCCTGCGGTTGCAGCCGCAAACAAAAGTTAAGTCTGTATCCAGTAGTGGTCTCGTCCCTTCTATCGGTTGGAGAATGGGTTGTCCTTTAAGGAGTAAGAAGTTCCCAAGGGACAGCACGTGCATGGCAGTGATTCAGTGTCAGGTGTGCTATGCTGTTATGTTGTGGGATGTGGGTTTGATCTTTTACATCTGTATAACTATTAAAACAGTGTGTGGCTCAGGAAGCACTTTTTGGCGCAGGGGGTAGGTACTGTCCAGCTGTGTAAAAATGTGTGGGGCATCAAGTTGGTTATCGGAATGTAACTATTTCACCTGTCTAAATTCTTAGTCATTAACAAGCAACATGGAAAGTGTGTGTTGTAACCACAGCGTAACTTACGCGATACATGTGCTGAGTCAAAGTGCTTTGGATATACCACGCTGCTTAAACGCAAGTGCTTGCTGTAAAATGCTTCCCGTAGCTCTGATCTGTGTGTGGCCTGAAGCAGCTGAAGCCATCGAGTTTTGAGTCGTTAAAGGTCTGCGTGTTCGGTGTGAGTTTTTGAAGGGTTGGCGCCTTTATGTTTCTGTGGCTGCACTTCCCTTAAAAACCTGAGGATTCAAACGTGCACCATTGAACTTCACCTTTAAAGGATCTTAAATAGAATAACTCATTTCATTTATGTCTGGCTGATTTAATCCATTACTTTTTCAAATTCCTTATTTTCATTTTGAATTGTCTTCTTGTTTAATATTTTTCAGCTATGAAAATAGAGCTTAGTTTAAGCATGTTTTTAACTCACCAGGTGGTGGGTGTCTGTATACATTCCCCATGTGTCTCACTATTTTTGTGTTATGTGTGATTCTAACATTGTTTTGAAGATTATCTGGAGTGTGAGGATTTAGAAGAAAATTGCATTGACAGAAACGAGTTGGTTGAGTCGATTTCAGCTTGGAAAGGTTTTGAGGGGTTGCCTTTTCTTGCTAGTGAATACCAGCAACATCTCATGAGTGCAGCTGCTCCGAGTAACTTCTGTTCTTCAGAGAGCAGCACAGGCAGGCAGAGGAGGAGATTCCCACACTTTTCTTTTCCCTCATCTTTTTGTTTTCTGAATGAGGGGCAATCTGCAGGAGAGAGAGGCAGTTTATTCGTTGGTGTCTGTTAAACCCCTGAGGATGCCCACAGGGATTATCATTAGCATTGACACTGTCAGTGACTTCCCCAAGGAATTCTAAAGAAAATTGCAAGAGAAATCCAAGAGTTCAAGAGAACTTCCCATCTTGCAGTAGAACGGTAGCTGCTACCTCTTCAGATAATTCTCTCCTTATTATAACACTTTTTGGCAGTCAGTAATAATTTATTAACACATATGCTTTGTTATTTAAGAATGTCTGTTGGAATAATTGATTTACATTTATTACTTCACATCTGGCATGCTTGGGTTTTCTGTCTGCCGCTCTCAGCAGATGGGTACCACACTGGGAAGCCCCTGATTACATGGATATCACTTGAATCTCTTTTAATTTGTAATTTATACTCAGACCCACTCTGCCATGATAATTTAGCTCCTCTGTTACTGTCTTTACTTTTGTACTTTTCTGGTTTGCTTTAACTTCTATTTTTAAAGCCATATGAGGGTAAGGGACAGACATGTGGTAGGCTGTCATTATTCTATCTGCAGAAAAGATTTGAGCCCCTCAAGGTCATCTCTTCAGAAGTTTTATGTTTTATGAATGAGCAAACTACTGTATTTAAAAGTAGCCCATTGGATACTTAATGAATTTTCAGAGATGACAACAGAGAAGCATTTGTTGAATAATTGTACTGTTTCTTGAAGGATATACAGTTGGGCTGGGTAAAATAACCAGTGGCTTTATCTCATGTTAGGGTATGAAAATTGGAAAAGAGATTTCTCCTGATGGCTGCTGAAAGCTTAGGACATTCTGGAAATGTACCTTCCCAGACTTCTTGTCAGTAGATATTTTAAGTGAAGATGTATTGCGGAGTGAGGTATTGGAAGAGTCCAGATACTCGCAGAGCCTCCTCAAATCAATGCCCTCTCAAACTCCAATTATTTTATTTGCAGTAACCAAAAAAAATAACAAACACCTGATTAAAAAAAAAAAAGTCTATTTAAGGTAGAAGGCTTAGAAGTTGGAGCAGTTTGAAAACAATAAAAAATAGTAACTGGAGTGCTTTATTTGGTAATAGATGCAGGCCAGTGTGTAATAGCGGTATTGACCTAAAGGCTTGCAAGACTTTTAACACTCTCATAAATCTCCTTTGAAGAAAAGATTGAAACCACCTAAAAATGCCAGGAGCAGCCTTGCTTCTCACCCATTATTGTTTAATCATAATAATGTAATATCTCTTCCCTCAGTACATCCAAGGACTGTGTAAAATTTGTTCACAGTTGTAGTGTCTAACTAATGGACTCTGAAGAAAGTCCTAAAATGTCAGGTCTAAGTATAGTTTCTCTTCAGGTGCTGTAGTGGGAGAAAGACTTTAGACTGTTACCATTGAGTTTGATGTGGACAACTGTCTAGTTATAAAAGGCTAACTTTCAGCAAGAGGCCTCCCACTGCCTTTTCTCAGGTTGGAGATTGTCTTAAGGAACAGCTAATGGGAATGCTATAGCTTGGAGATGTAGAGAGTCTAAGGAGGAGATTTGAGTTTTACTAGAAGGTGCAAAAAGGCTCTTTCTCACCAAGCAAAGAAAAGGGAAGCAAAAAACCAAGTTAAGTGAAACAGTAATGCTCCATCACTGGCAGTGTTCAAGGCTGAGTTGGACGGAACCTTGAGTGACATGGTTTAGTGGGAGGTGTCCCTGCCTCTGGCAGGGGGGTTGGAACTAGATGATCTTAAGGTCCTTTCTAACCCTAGCTATTCTATGATTCTATGACATGTTCAGTCATGTACATATTCTGTCTTGTCAGATTTTTTTAACTCGGTGTCTGGCATTGTCAGCAGTATCAATTAGACTGGTGCAGAGATGCCTACATTTTTAACCAATACAAATATTCTATTTTCAAGTCATGTCTTTTAGAAGTATCCATTGGATTTTTGAGGGAAGAGACATTCTGTATAATCCTAATGCAGTCATAAGTCTGAGAATTCATTGGGTTTCATAGACTGACAGCACCTTCTATAATTGGACATGGTGAGAAGGGATGTGTTTAGAGGCAACTCCAACACACAGTATTTGAAACAGCATTCCAACTGTTTCAGCATGCATATTTTCCAAGGCTTGTCTTAAGCAATGTAGCATTCAAAAGTTGTTAACCAAATGACTATGTTTTAAAGCCCTCTTTTCTTTCCTGCTGCCCTTGGTGTAACAATAGGGGTAGATGGGGGAATATTTTTTCCAGTTGGTGTATGGAACGACAGGATTTATTACCTTGCAGTAGCTGTGTGCAATCAAGTGCATCCTTATACCTAACTTTGATATCAGGTTGGAGGAGCTAGTTTGTGCTACTTTACATTGAAACCCATTCCTAGAAAATCAATGATGGCATCCCAAAAGATTTCTTTTCAGCTAGAACTGGATTGGGTATAGCCATAAAGAATGAGTGAAGAACCTCAAGAAGAAAGGAACAATTATCCAATCAATCAAGATATTTGGTCACTTACTTTAATTTTCAGGATGTTCTACAATTTTGTCAAGTCCTGAATGCCCTCAGAGGATCATGATTTTGAGAGGGATTTCATTCCTTCTATGTACTAAATTCCTCTATGTGTCTTAAATTTTATGTGAAAAATTAGTAATGATTTTACAAACTTTGGACAACCTTTTTAATTTATTAGAAGTTTTCCTAAGCTTTTTGGGTAAAGTATGTAACTCAGTCTTCATAGTATATGAGTATTAAAGTTTTTTCCTGTGTGTGGTTTTTTTTTTTTTTTTTTTTTTTTTTTTTTTTTTTTTTTTTTTTTTTTTTTCAGTTTAAGAACAGTTTATTTTATTATGAACATTTGGTTTGTATCTCACCAAAGGATCACATTTCTAACTTTGAATAGTTAATTTAAACTGTTTTGTTTTCTTCTGTACATTTAACCTTGCCTTGTTAAGGCTTCTTAATCTTAACAACTGTGTTTAATGAGACACTCCTTTTTAGCATGGAGATTGGAAAAAGGAATCTAGTGAGTAAGCTGACAGCAGACAGTCTCTTTGATCTGCATGGCTGTTTGCTGGAAGTCGTTTGAATAACAGGTTTTTATGTGTTTTCTTGGAAAAGGGACATCCTTTCAAAAAAGTGAATCTTGGCTTAAACTAGGAAGATTTTAGATATCACACTTATCCTATTTGTGTTGTGGTTCGGACCTTATGGACTTGAAAGAGTGTTGCTGGATGTACAGTAATTCTGGTTTTACTAAAAGGATTTTCCACTGGGTGGCCCATGTTTTTACATCTATTGAAAGGTCAAACAGGTGGTGTGCAGTGATTAGTCTAACATAAAATGCTGAAAGTCTAAAACACAGGTACATCACATAGGTAAACTGTGACATTTTTTAAATGCTTCTGCTATAGAGGCCAACAGTTGTATTATATTAATGATTAATTCTTACGCAAAGTATGCTGGTAAAGAACTGATTTCATTAGTTTTATGGATCTAGAAGTTTGTCTACACACAGATATTTTAGGGACTGATTATTTATATTTTTTTAGTGACTTATTTCTGCTCTTAAAGAGCATTTTTGCTATGGTTGAACTTCCCAGCAAGTCACTTAATATTTTGCTTGTTTGTTTGTTTTTTTTTTAAGGTGAAAATTGAGAGTCATGGTATATCATATATCTCCTGGGAGCAGAAACTTGGGCCAACCAATGTTTTATGTTCTTTAATGTAGCTGGAATTCAGAGGAAGACAGTATAATAAATCCTTCTGTTTATCAGTTTCAAGCACAGATAGCCCCAAAAAATAAGAAATCGTAGGTGGATACTTTCGATGAGGTTTCAGCAGTAGATTTTGAGAATTGATTTTGGTGATAGGGAATGAATTTCAGTGCTGCAGCTTTTGTCAGTAAGTTAAAAGGAAGTAATTCAAACTGGAGGAAATGTGTTAGAAAAAGCAGACTTCATGATGAGCTGCCCTAAGAAGAATTTTTTGGTGATACATGAATTGACTCTAATAGGGAATTAAGCAGCTAAAGTAGGAAAAACCTCTGCACTAGAGTTTATAATTTTAGTCTTAATTTTTAGTATAAATTGAAAAGAGAGCAGTAGAGAGGGATTAATTTTGATATTGCTAAAGGCTAATAGATGGTGTTTGCAATTATATGAGAAAAGCAGTCTGCTCACAGAGCCTGTTTTCATTAGTTTCCATAGTGAAGATAAGTAAGAAAAGAGGAAAAAGTACTTTCTGGACAAATAAAAAGATGATTTTACCCTTTGAATATGAAGTATTATTTTCTATATGACTTCTAACAATAGTAATTTTTAATAGAGGATGTTCCAGTGTTATGTTGCTGTCATGTCTATGTGCAGCAAGATGGATGGATGGCATTGTGTAAGGTATCTGCAGTGTATCTGGCTTGAAAGTCAAGTATCTAGCATTTAATATTGAGGACCTTTTTGTTGCTAGTGTGTTACAAAACGGTTTGAAAATTCTTTCAGGACCGATGAAGCCTGTGTCAGATTCCCGACTTAGGATCTCAGTAGTGGGTTGATGTGCGCCGCTGAATGTAGTTGCAGGTGTGTCCTCTTGCTGGGGCTGGTGTTTGGAACAGATGATTTAAATAGAATCTGTCTGTGTGTTTGTAGGACTTAACCCAAATCCACAGAGGATTACTAGTTTAAAGAGTTTCTGCTAGGACTTGAGTGGAATTGTAATGTATTGCTTCTCCCACAGTGTAGCAATATTACTGCACATGTACTACTTACATATTACTAATAAGCTACTGTTAACCATAATATAGAAATAAAGATTCATAATAACTACTACTACTATTAATATACAGATATGCATGTATAATTAATGCGTCTGCAAGACCCATATGGGAGGTTATTTCAATGGAAGGAGGCATTGAGACACCTGAACTATTGAGAGCTGTATGTTTCTAAAATTTCCTTCCATTCACTGTCTTGAAGCACAAATGATTTTCATAAGTAGGGGAGAAAATTAATTTTATATACCTTATTAAAATGATTTGATGATCCAGTTTAAGCTCCATTCTGCAGAAAAATATAGCTATTCTGTAGGCAAGCAAACCTGCCAGTTAAAAAATAAGAGACTGCATTTTGTAATTTATATGTCATGACAATTGCAACGAACGAAAAACTTTTGAATATTTGATGTGCTTTTTAGAATGTGGGGTTGTGCTTTAAAAAACAAATCACGTTCATGAACATACTTTGAAACTTGTATTGTGCTGTTCTGCTAGAACAGCGTTGTCCAAGTTAAGCTCTTCATCACACTTGTCCTCTGGCAAGTCCTTGTTCAGTCGTGCCTTGTTGGACTCTTCTGATGTTGTTTGTAGACGTTGTCTTGTCACATTTGTTGATCTCTGTGAAGAG
Source organism: Forpus xanthops (assembly GCA_032466535.1). Taxonomy (NCBI): domain Eukaryota; kingdom Metazoa; phylum Chordata; class Aves; order Psittaciformes; family Psittacidae; genus Forpus; species Forpus xanthops. The sequence continues at coordinate 15,289 of JASSUY010023135.1, forward strand.
AAGTACAGTCCTGTTTGGTGTTTGTGTTTGAGTTTTTGCTTTGACATATGGTACACGTGAGGGAAAACAGTCATTTTCCTCCAGGAAGCCCTTATCTGAAAGCGATATCATGATGGTTTGTATAGTATTTTACTTATTAATTAATCAAATTGTCTATGTTTTGTGGAAGAAGATACCATGCCAGTAAGATCTGTAAGGTCATATGCAGTGCAAAGGTGTACTGGTCATGACCTGGGCCTGTCTCTTGGATTCTGTGCAGTACAGTTCCTGCTGACTATCCTAACAGAATTCTTAGGAGTATTCAGATATTTCAGAGGTAACCAACATATTGCTGAAAGCTTTGATCTTGTCAAGATGTCAAATGACTTTAAGGTCTCTTAACTATTAAAACACAAGTACGGGAAGGAACATGCCCAAGTCCTTTCATTTTTTGATTAATAAAGTTTGTTAGAGCATGTGAGAATTAATCTCACTCCTGATGCAATTCTCCACAGTTTCCTTACAAGCAGAATGTTATAATTAGGTACTAAGTATCAGCATATTAATGCTCAGCAAACTGACAATCAGTAAGTGCAAGAGTGGAATTTGTATCTAGGTTTGTTACTACTTGTTCAATAAAAAACAGTTATTCTTCAATTGTGACTTATTTTTTGGTAGAGGAATTCAGGCACGCTAAAAAGCTTCAGCAGAACATGAAACTGCATGAGGCGCAGGGTGATTGGGATACTGATTTCCAGACTCCAGAGAGGGAAAGACGAGTAATCTTTCTGCTCCTGGCAGGGTTACCAATGTGGTGTTCAAATCCTTGATTGATCTTGCTATTACAGAGGCAGATTTTCTAAGGTTCTTGGTTTCTAAGTTAGTGCTCATTATTTTAAGGCTGCAGTATGCCCAGGCAAACTAAGCTATTAGTGAGTATTTACAAACTTGTGACAGCTTCCACAAGGCCTGTTCTTTTCAGGAGATAGGCAATTTTGACATTAGCTTCTCCCTTTTGCACATATTCTTTTTGGACAGCCTTAAGTATATTTCTGCCTCAGACGTAGATCAACATCTAACAAGTTCCCTCCTCTGCAGTTTCTTCAGGTGTCTTGAACTGATTGCCTTGGAACTCTAAGAACACACATTCTGGCATGAAACACATCTCTGTGAAACACATCTGGTTCTGTTTAGTGTGGTAGTGGGAAATAATTGTCATATTGCTACTTTTTACATCATGATTTTGGGATTTTTTTTTTTATGCTCCTTCTGGCTTGTTCTGTGCTATACAGAGGATAAAGCAGGTAGCTGCTTTCACAGAGTCTGTCTAAATGCTGAAGGGGATTAATTTTACCTGGGTGACTGCAAGGGCAGAGCAGTAGCAGTTTGAGCTACTGTACTTTCACCTCAGTATCAGTCATGTTTGTTGTGATGAGGCAATTTATTTTTGGAACCTTTGGCTTCACATGCAATGTTAAAAAGAAGGTTTGGCTAGAGAAGCCAAATTGAGCATCCTCACAGCAGGCCTCCCAGCACTTCTGGCTGCAGAAGTAAATATGTAGCACGCACCATCATCTCAGAGTCGAGAAGACTTTGTATAACTGAGGTGTATGTGGTAACTGAGAATTTTTCCATGAAAGTGTGAAAATGCATGCTGCACATCTCTGTGTTCTGCAGTGGTGCGAGGAGTGTTTAAAGTTCTCTTTCAGGAAACTGGTCACTTCTGTGATTTACTGTTTGATAAATTAGAAGTTTGGTTTTGCTGCAGTGACCAGTTTCTCACATGTGCTGTCTTAAGCTAGTATTATATTCCCTGGGACATTAAATTCTGATTACAGGATATAGTTATACAGAAATCAGTTTGGATTTAACAAGTTATTGTCAATACAATTTCTGTTGCTCTTTAGAGAAGAATTACAGTTCTAAAATTCAGATGAATTTATGCTGTTTTACCAGTTTAACTAGGAATAACTTCTGTGATTAACTTGGCTGATTCTCTATTAAGAGAATTGTCTGGATAAGAACAGAAAGCATTCAAAGGTCATGATAGGTTAAGTCTCAGTAAGAAACTTACATTTGCCTCTGTTAATCACAGCACCAAGGAGTTTTCTTTACCACAATCCACTTACTGGTTGTTTATAGGTTGCAGATTACGATTTAGTGTACTAAATATGCCACTTGCCATCAGACAAGGGATCCAAAGTGTGAAAAGCTGAAGCTTCCCAGAAGCTGATGTGAAACATAGATTAATGCCTCTGGGGGAGCAAAGGGATAAGATCAGTAAATGTTTTTCAGTCAAAAGTTGGAACAGGGATGTTTTTTGGAGAGGGATGTCAATTAAGGAAGTAGAGAGGAAGAGTCCAGCTGCTAGGTGGCTTCCTAGGGGGAGTATCCCTCCCTAGCAAGATAACACTATTTACAAGATCAGACATTTTGGCAAAGCTTTATATTTAAAATCTTCAATACCAAGATCTTTGTATTATTAATTGGATTAAACCTGATAATTTTGGTTTAGTTCTTTGTATGGTGTTTCAGTTCCTGTGAAGCTGTTTTGAAAAAAGTTCGTTTGTGCATATCCATGTATAATACTGAAATCAAGTATTAACACCATCAACTTTAAAAATTTTGACTTTACATCCATTATTAAACTTGTGGATAAATCATGTTGTAAATATAGACAGCTGATTTTACCCAGGCCATATACCCTTTCACTTCCCAGGCTTATTAGCTGGGGAATAGTGCCATGTCAGTGCAGTTGTATTCTTTTGAAGTCAGACAGGGTGTGCATACACCATTCTTCTGGAGTTAAAGGCATTCAAGATAGGCAGCAGGAGCGCTCAAGTTCGCTTCTCCAGCAAAACGTTTTACAAGTTCAGTGCCAGTCCAGTTGGAACCAAGCTGGCCAAAAGGCCTAAATTCATAGACTCACAGACTGGGTTGGGTTGGAAGGGACCTTAAAGCTCATTCAGTTCCAACCCTCTGCCATGGGCAGGGACGACTTCCACTAGACCAGGTTGCTCCAAGCCCCATCCAACCTGGCCTTGAGCACTGCAAGGGATGGGGCAGCACAGCTTCTCTGGGCAACCTGTGCCAGTGCCTCAGCACCCTTGTTGTGAAGAAATTCTTCCTACTGTATCATCTAAATCTCCCCTCTGTCAGTTTAAAGTCATTCCTTCTTGTCCTGTCACTACAGGACCTTGTAATGGGCCTCTCTCCAGCTTTCTTTTTGGGCCCATTAGGCACTGAGAGCTGCTCTAAGGACTCCCTGGCTCTTCTTCAGACTGAACAAACCAAATTCTCTCAGCAGAGAAGCTACCTGCTCTAGTTGG
>JASSUY010023138.1:0-19710 GCA_032466535.1 Forpus xanthops
CCCTGCAGAAAAGGACTTGGGGGTGTTGGTTGATGAGAAAATGAACATGAGTTGCAGTTTGCGCTCTCAGCCCAGAAAGCCAAGTGTATCCTGGGCTCCATCAAAAGGAATATGACCAGCAGGTCAAGGGAGGTGATCCTGCCCCTCTACTCTGCCCTTCTGAGACCTCACCCAATTGGAGTATTGTGTGCAGTTCTAGTGTCCTCAACATAAAAAGGACATGGAATAGTTGGAACAAGTCCAGAGGAGGGCCATGAGGGTGATCAGGGGACTGGAGCACCTTCAGTATGAAGACAGGTTGAGAGAGTTGGGGCTGTTCAGCCTGGAGAAGAGAAGGTTGAGTGGAGATCGCATAGCAGCCTTCCAATATTTGAAGGGGGCCTATAAGGATGCTGGGGAGGGACTCTTCATGAGGGATTGTAGTGAGAGGACAAGGGGTAATGGGTTCAGTCTAAAACAGGGGAAGTTTAGATTGGATATAAGAAAGAAGTTTACTGTAAGGGTGGTGAGGCACTGGAATGGGTTTCCCAGGGAAGTTGTGAATGCTCCATCTCTGAAGGTGTTCAAGGCCCAGTTGGACATAGCCTTGGGTAACATGGTTTAGTGTGAAGTGCCTCTGCCCATGGCAGGGGGATTGGAACTAGATGATCTTAAGTTCCTTTCCAACCCTAACCATTCTATGATTCTATGATTCTGTGATATACATTTGAGTGTGAGTCATATCACCTTAAATATTCATTAAGTGATATTATGATTTCTAGTCTTCCAGTGGCTTATTACAGCAATAAGTCTCACTGATTTTATTGCCCCTACTCTAATTTGAAGTGGGTATAATTTCTTTCTTATATGAGCAAATAGTCCCACCCCTCATCAAAGTTTACTGGTGATGTCTCTGAGTGGTGGAGAAGCCCATTAGCAATACACAGTTCTACAACTTCCTGCTGTCCTGGATATGATGTATGGGCAACCTGGTGTGCAAGATGGTCCTACTTGTGCGTATTGACCTGCCTGGCATACTACTAGCTTTCAATCCTTTTTTTTAGATTCTGTCAGTTTAACAATGCCTTTGCAAAACACTTCTTTTGCCAAAAAAATGGGGAAAAATGATGTATAGGGAGCAATATGTTAATTTCTAGCTGGATTTATGTGAACGCATGCAGATTGCTATGTTATGTCTACTGACACCACAGAAAAAAGTTAAAAATACACTCCAGCTCTCTGATACATTCAGAGTCTCTGCTTATATTCAGACACAAATGGCTTCCATGAAAGTTAATGGGACTATGGTGCTTACACTATAGGGTCCCTAATTGTTTCTTGGCTGGCTAGCAGTTGATATCAATACACATACAGACAGTATTAAAATAGATGTGTCATATCAGCATGATCAGTTAACTGATAAACAATACCCTGCTGTTAGCTCTGACAGGAGAAAGAGATATTCATGCACAATCAAAAAAAGTAATTGTTGGAAACGTAATAATTGCACGTAGCTCCTTGATGAATTACTGAACTTCAAGAACAAGCATCAGATGTTTTTATGGGCTATAAGCCAGCAATCAGGTAGCAAGACTGAAAACTATTGTTAAAGTTGCTTTAGACTTTAAGATGAGGATTAATTATTTGTTATGTTGTCTAATATATTTCTTTTGATAGCTTTTGCTTTTTGGTTCTGAAATTAACAATTCAACCATTATTGTTAACATGTTAAAACTAACACAGAGCTTATCAGAAAAAGAGCATCATGTTATAATTAACTGGATGATTTGTATAGGGCAACTTCTGTAAAAACTCTTAGACCATTGAACAAAAGCATCAGAAAATGCCACTGTTACAATAAATGGGAAACTTTCTGGGCTATGTGTAGTGCAAACAATTAAAAGTAAAACAAAACTATATACAGAACAAAAGGATCCAGTGAAAGACTGCAAGTGACTGATAAGTCATCAGTTTAGATCTTTGCCAGGTCTGTGTTTTCTTCAATTCACAACCAGTCATGTACATACTTCGGGATTTTTGTATAAGCTCTTATTTTACCTTTGCAATTTAAAACAGAAATGCACATTGCTCAGTTTTCCTTATAACTGAAAGAGAAAAAAATCAGGAAAATATAAAAGAGGTACCCATGAAAGAAAATAAACACTTTTATTATTTACTGCATTTAATCACCAGTGTTTAACCCTCCAGTGCCCAGATATTTTATGAGGTCCTTCACTTACAGCAAGATGGCCATCTTAGAGGCTTTTTTCTCTTTTTTTTTTTTTAACTTTAGCTGTTTAACAGTGTTTTTTTTCGGGGCTTTTCTTGAAAGGCAGACACAATACCTATGTCAAGTTACTGCAATTTTCTAACAGCAGATCAGACAGGTCTGCTTTTCCCTATGGAAATACTAATTTTTGGCCAGATTTCTTTGGAGTTGTGATCAATCTATAGTTTTACTTTTTTTTTTTTTTTTTTTTACCCCTAGTTCCAGGCTATGACCTCATTAGTGTATATCATGTGAAATCAGAAATGTATGAATGTTGAGCAATAGCTCTGGCATTCAAATCTATGAAAATCATCTGTTAGTCTTCTGATATCCTCATGCAGATTGCTCAGACTCTCTCACAGATGTCATTCTTTACATCAGGATATACATATCAGTTTATATTTTGACTTTATTTTAAAGTCCAGATTTCTCAGATCTCTCATTGCATCCTGTTTCAGTGAATGGAAATAGTCTGTTGGCTCAGTGGTCTCAGTTTCTTTCACTTCCTCACTCATCACCAAATATGAGATACTGAGCTGGCATCAAGTCTCTAACTCATGACTGCTCTGCAGCTGCTTCCTTTCCATGGGTCTGGGCTGCTGCTGCTCTGGTACACCAAATGCCTGAATTCTCTCCCTTTCTCCCAACAGAGCTTGAGGACGTGCTGGCTCTGAATGGAATGGATCAAATGGGAAAAGGAGTGTGGCTGAAGTAATTAGATCCCATGTAGTTTGGTGGTGAGGATTTTAAACTGGTTTTGCTGTCTTGGCAGCCGCAAATTGCCCGGGCAACAAGCAGCTACGTTGCCTATAAACACTCTGCTGAATGCTGCCAGCACTGTGTTTATCACTCTGCCTTAGTGTCAGAGGAGGAACCATTTCTAAAACAAAAAAGCTTTGTTTAATGCTTTACAAGTGCTAGGAGCATTCCTTCTTTCAAATATTTTGTAGGTTCTGATGTGCAATTACTTCTATACGGGAACAGAACAAATGAATTCAGTAAGATTGTGGTTAAAACTAGTTTAGTAAGTGGTTGATGAGCTAGGGGCCTTAAACCTATGGGAAATGAAACATTTCCTTCAAAACTCTGTTACGAACTTCTGAGAGATATCCACCCCCTTGTACTCCACAAACACAGCAACACTGTTACACAGGCCTATGCCGTCCTCAAAACACAACATGGACTGATAAAAATCATGTTGTGGGAGAAAGCCTGTACAGTAAATACAGCCTAATCTGGAAAGGAAACTCCTGGGTCCAATCCTACAATGCTCAGGCAAACAAAACTTCCACTGAAGTTACAAGGGAGAAGGCCTTTTCTGTCCTAAATGGGCAAGCTCCTTTGGATTAAACAGGATTTATCTACATCAGCAAAAATGTGTCACTGAACATATAGATTACACGCACAGCAGAGCAGGATATAACTTACAGAAATTTTAGTAAGATGAATGAAGTATTTTAGCAGAGATTTTCTTTTTTTTCATGATATAAAGATAGTTATGACTTGTGGAAAAAGAAAAAATGATCAGAAGTGGAAAATGTAATCTTTCTGAAAAGGAGATGTTAGTTAAGCTTAATGTGGGTATATGATGTTTGGCTTACAAAATACAAAAGGACAGGGAATTTCAATTAAGATTTAAGTTGGCTTTTTAAAGTGCTACAGAAGTTTAATGACTACTCTGTATAAATTACTTCCAGATGTTGACCTGCTTGAAAATAGTGGGATAGATAATCCGATGTTTTAATCAGCACCTGTAACAGGTGAAATATCTCCAAAATATTTTCCAAGAAATTTAAATGTATACATTTTTTTTTTATTTGAAGGGGAAATGTAATAAAGTCTAAGTCTTTCATGAGTAATTTTCTTGAGAGTCTTTCATAAGGGTTTTTACATCCAAAAGCAATATTTGGTCTAGTTTTTGTGGTCAAAAAGTGGAGTGAAAAGCCTCCAGCTATAAAATTTTAGAGCTATGGTTTTCAATTTACAGAGAAGAATAAAAACATTAATTAATCTGCAAATATCCCATTTTCCCCTTTGTTTTACCTGTCAGACGACTTTTTGCAATGAACCAAACCAACATAATCAGAGTACAAATCTTGGTGTGCTGAGCTGACCTATAGTAGGGTTTATTTGGAAGAACTTTACCAATTCTGACTTTGCTTCTGATCAATGTTCTGAAAGTGCACTAGGCTGATTTCTTCAGAGAAGGGGAACCAGATGTGAAAATGTCATGCATAACAAACAAAACCAGAAAAACAATACTTATCATAATCAAACAATAAAAGTCATCATTTGAAGGTCATGTCTGCTCCAAGGCAGTTTTTAGAGGCCAACAACACTGAGGTGCTAGGGAAGGACATAAGAGGGGCTTATTTCGCATACATGAAGGGGCTTATTTCTCATTTTTCATTTCTGTTTGTAATTGCTGTCATCTTTGTTTCTTATGCTTCAGATAAAAAAAGTGACTTTAATATTTATTAGAACTCCGTTTCAATAAACATTATGCAATATGGTAGACAAGGGAATGATTTATTGATAATTTGTCACTTATATTTATGGAAGTGTAGACCCTAGAGCCCTAGAGCTGGTAAATCATATTATGCAGCTACAAATGTTTTTTTATTCTTTGCTGCCAGAGTGCACCATGTAAACTGATTGCCTCACTAAACCCCTGGGGCCTGATAATGATGCACTTGCTAATACAAAGGGAGGAGGGATGAGGGGAAGACAACTAATTATAAGTTTAGTTTTGTTTCAATATGTTTGCCATTTAATCTAGAGCTCCATAAACAATAGATTGATGAAATATAATTAGGAGGAAGATTACAGTTTAATGAGGCAAAAGATTGGGAAAGAATGTAAATGAAGCAGTAGTCTGTGCAGAGTTTTTAGCTGTTTATTATTGTACAGCTGTAAGACCCTTTCACACAGTTCCCAGATGGAAGCAGCTGTTAGCTCTTCACCATTAGAAAAAAAGAGGTTCATAGTTCATTTTTATCCACTTGTTCCAATCCAGTTATGTTCACTGTAACACTTCACCAAGTCACAACTCTCAGCTACGGCTGAGACTGTCAGGTTGGGCACCCTGTCTTCATTTGCCACTTTGCCATTCACTTATCACATCTGGCAACCTCTCAAACAACAAGCTGTTCTACTCGTTGTAATATGTTTATCTCCCATGGTGATGTCAGCAAAACACAGCAAAAGTCAGCAAATCTAATATTCATGCTCAAACAGATTTGTTGGTGCTCTTTGTTTATAAGAAAGGGCTCTATATCAACCCTGCAGCTGCTTCCTCTTCGCCAGGCTTTGTTTTTGTACTGTACTCTTCAGATAGGCCTTGGGAGCTGTACAAAGCATGTGCCCATTTGATTTAACAGTGCTTTTGTCATGGGTTTTATTTTTTTAATCAAGAAACCCCAACCCACATCTCTCTTTTTCCACAGCATGTTAAGAAACCTACATTTTTCCCTTCAGCTTGTCAAGAGTTCATACAAAAGACAGAATACAAAACACAAATGAGAGGCACGTTTCTTTAAAAAGCAGTCACTGGGAAGGAAAAAAGTAGGCAGACTTTCAAGAATGAATATTACAGTAAGGTTTCTCTTGTAGCACTTAAACAATTCCACATTATGGGCCAAGATATCCACTGCCCTGCACCCTGTACAGGCATTTACACCAGTGCAAAGTGGGTGTAAATCTTTACTATTTCAGACAGGATGTATGTTATACTTGGTGCCAAGGTATTGCACATGCTACAGGGAATTAGAGAATTTGGTGCTGTTTTTGTAACAGTTTATACAGTTTGAGCTGCTCATTTCACAGTGTTTGGGACTGTCTCAGATGCTTTATAAGGTATTTTCTGTACATGTTTATATTTCTAAGGTACCTTATGGATGATAGTCCTATCAGTCAAGGCAGAGTGTTGCAGTTTATTCAGGGCTGGCATTAGGCATGAAGCTTCTAAATACTTTCTCAATCTGGATGAGGCGCACTTTTCTTCATCTCTTTCTGTTTTGAGATTAGATTTTCTAAAATTTTGGGAGACTAATTCACCATTCATTCAAATATTTGGCAAAGGTCTTATTACAATTCCATGATTTAGTTAACACAGGACAACTTTGGGAACACTGATTTAATGAGGTGGCACTTCCCTTTCCACTGATATAGAAGCCAATCTGGTTCGAAATTTTTATTTATTTATTTATTCATTTATTTATTAAATTAAAAAAAAAATAGTATAGCTTTAAACACAGAATGAAATTCTGGTCTCTTTAAGCTATTTTGCAATTGGCTGACAAAGGACAATTTATTTCATAGTTTCTGAAAGACCTCTCCATGTCAATACAAACTGCACTTTTTGTATTTATCATTTATGAGAAACTCAGGAGCAGAATTCTGTCCTGATCTCTAAAAAAAAAAAGATACAATACAAAGAAGTTTAGCAATACAAACTTTGTTGTTTTCTTTTTTTTATTCTACCACTATCAGCAGGCCACCCACATGCTTAATCTAGGAGAACCACCTCTAGGCTATGAAAAAGGCTGTTCAGTCTCTGTGCCTCTACAAAACTTGGCTATTTCACTGACAAGGATGCTGGTTAAGGCCAATTATGGTGGGGAGTTTTATGGTCTAAACAGCTGTCCAGTTGGAATTGTACTAAGACCACCAAGTTATTTCATGTGTCACAAACAGGCATCTGATTGGTTAAATAAAGCTGCATATATTTTTTTATGAATAGAAGTGGAAGGTTTAATTTGCTTTTGTTTGTGGGGTCTTATTTATTGCTTGAAAGTGTTTGGATGCCTGCTGGGTATTTGTGAAAAAGGGACTGCAAAAGCTGAACATATTTCATGTGCAGTTCTGGAGCAGAAGTACAGTGTTGTGGTTAAGGTTAACCAAATCAGAAAAACTATATGCTATTGGAGCAAGATATGAAAGCCATTTCTAAGATTGTGGACCAAAACTAAAAAACCGCTATCCCGACTAAGAACACCTCTTGGTATTTATGTATATCTTCTGTGTGTATGTGTTTATTTAATATTAAGGAACCATTAATATTCAAAAATTTTGCTTCCCATTTAGGTATGCTACTACTTCAAATTAGAACACTTAAAATGACTTTCTTACCTGCTTTTTAATGCCTGTTTTCTCTTGTTTGATTAATTCATTCACCTAGAGCACTTTCTTATGTGCAATTTTTACTGTTTCCCCCATTTAACCAGTCTGTTTTTTCTTCCTGTCCCTACCATGTAAATCCTATTCAGCAACTCAGGGGAGAAAATATTTATATTTCAAAATTATGAGCGTTAGTCTTAAAGTCATGGCATCATTATAAAATACTGACCTCAAAACTCATGGGTTCGTGGATCACATGCATATTTCTCATTGGGTTAATAACATTAACAAATATTTATAATATGGTCAATATTTCTGATTTTTGTCTTTTTAGATATACTTCTAAAATGAATTGCTTGTTCATGGCACAGAATTAAAGCTCCTCAAGTCATATTTGGTATCTACTTCCAAGCTCTGTTATGCAACCCCAAAAAGATCTACTGCAGAATACTTGGTTGTCTTTAGTATCAATACTTTCTTAATATTTGCTTTCTCTCACAAGACATCTTTACACAGCTTATTTTCCCATTGTCTTGCTACATCTTTTGCTTATATTTTTTTTCCTTCAGATAGCTTTCTTTTTTATTGACCTTTTGGATTTTACCTGTCCCCTCTAAATAACTCCTCTGCTATCATTGATCACATTCGTGTGTCTGCAGTTTCCACATCTATAACTTTGTTCATAATTTCAATATTGCATTATTTGAAACTTATTCCTCTTATGTCCTTCCTTTCTTCTCCCTTTTTTCTGCTCTGTTCCTTTCCAGCTGATGTTCTGCCTGCCTGCCGTTTATTGTCTCTCAATATTTTTTGCTTTATTAATAATTAATTATGTCCTACTGTCAATGTGACTTTCAAACTGTTGGTCCTTTCCCTGGTTTCCTTCTCTTTATCAATCCCAAATCTTGCTCCAGTAAATTAGTTTACCTTATGCTTTCCCAGATTCCTCAAACTTTCTGTTTTTTTCCTCCATCAGTCAACTGCTTTCACAGACCTTTATTACACTGTGAGTCCTTCTCCAAAGAATCTCCAGAATTTCATTTTAGCTTTTACTTGACTTTTAAAATCAGTGAAGAATTCTCTAGAAGTGGAGGTTTTATTTAGGGTAACACATTTTAGAACAAGGAACAGTATTCCACAGTGTTGCTTAGATATTCAAATCCATCATAAGCCCTGCATTGTTTCTTCTTCTTTGAAGGAGTAATGGTGAAGGCATATAAACATACTAAAGGCATGCAAAATGCAACATTTTTTTCTGTGTTAATTTCTTTAGCATTATTTCTTTTGCATTTTCCAGTGGTCCAGCATGCTAGGTAACACATATTTTCTGCAAATGGTCTATACACAGTATCTAAATCAAAAGCAGTATATAAAATAAATTAATAATATCTTCATATATTTATAAATAATTCCTTTTTTATATTGTATTATTGCTAACAACTGATATCTAAGAGCAAGATTTTTGTGATGTGAAGCAAATATATGAAACAATTGGAATGCTGATCTCTCATTCAAGCAAGAAGAGTTGTGATAAGAAACAGAAAAAGATTAAGTCTACAAATCTCTTTGCTTCTATTATGATGGATCCTAGCAAAGAATTTAACCTCAAAGATAGCACTTGTCTAGATATACCTTTTATGACCATATAGCCTGTTGCTTAGGGTAACATAATAGAAAGAACCTACTTGATCATTAGGTGCCACTCAAGCCCATTAAATACTTTTGAGACTTATATCCTCTAGAAGAGTACCTATCAGTAAAGACCAAAACTGAATGATGAAGCCACCACCTCCCCAGTAAATCTGGACTTGACCACAAGGTAACTTTCCTGGGCAGACAGTTCTAGCCGCATGAAAAAAGTGCCTGAAACATGTAGGTTTACAGTGAAGCTGCAAGAAGTTTCCCAAAACTAAGCAGGAGGAAGTTTTCCTCTCTAAAAATTTCACTAGCATTTTTCTAAGTTTTGTGGGCTTGAACCATTACTGACACATGGTAACTATCAACTGTAAGGCATGGGTCAGCCTATGTCTTTGATAAGGAAAGAATAAAAGAGAACAGAGGGAAGAGTTTCAGGGTTTTCCTTGAAAACAGACCTCCTTCCTAACTCAGAAAAAAAAAAAAAATCAAAAAGTTCAAAGAAGTTTTAAGTTTCTTAGCTTAACAACTTAAAAAGGCTTCTATGGAAGCTATATTTGTCTAAGCATTTCAGATGCACACCAAAATATTCTGGGTGTATACTTCACCTGCTAATACATGCTACACTTCCATAGTATGACTTAAACTTAACAAATAATTTTACCATGGCTATCAATAAGAACACACGCACACAGAGGTTTTGAAACTCACCAAAAGTGGAGAGTTTCTACCTATGTGTCTGAAAATCTGCCACTTGGCCTCAAGGCCATTTCAAGTCCCAAAGTAAGCTGATATTTAGCACCTAATAAAAGCTGTGTACACCTGAGTAGAGGAAAAAAGTGACATTTGTTGGTGGTTTATATGGAGGATCATATTACCTTTCTTAAAAGTAAGGGAAAGAAAGATTGTCATCTATGTGTTTAAAAGAAGTAGAAGGAGGAAGGGTCGTTTTGCAAAAAATCTTTTTTTTGTTATTTAAAAAAAAAAGGGTTTGCGCAACAGCAAGCAAGCATGCTGATTAATAAAGTGTCATAAAATTGCACTGAATTTTATCCTGAAATTTTATCCTGAAAAAGATTTACAGTACCTTCCCAAGAAAAGTTACAGCTACTCTGCGCTTACACTTCAGGTACCTGGTGGCTTTTTGACAATCACTTGTTCAGTAAGATCTCTATCTGAATACACCCAGATGCATGTAACGAGTATGCTTGCTTTAAAGCCAAACAAGAAGGCTATGAGCTGCACAGTCTGCTTTGTTTTCCACAAATGAAATATGATTTTAAACCTAAATACTGAAATAACACTAAATATTTAAAATGCTATAGTTGGTGAGTTTTTCCACAGTGCCGGTTTGTTTTCTATTCCCCCTATGACATCTCACAACTCTAAGTGCTCAATGACAGCCTGTAGAGGTTTCACCATAATCCACCTTTATCCATTAACAGACACTCAATCACTAAAGTGCTTACTAGACTAAACATATTTATCCAACCAAATCACACTTTACAATGCAGCACTGCCAATCAGACCCCAGCTATTAACAAGGAACTGCTTTAAGGGGATTTTGGTGTTTGTGCTGTGAAGAGCATGCTTACCTCCAACAAACCACTAAACCAAATTAACATAGCTGTATCCTCATAAAAGAAACCAGATATCCTGTTGTGAAAATAGAAAGCTTGGTAGGACAGGGCTCCTTTGATGGCTAACAGTGTGGCAGACGAAGGCTTCAGACTACAAATCTGGTTACCACAGACTCATTACAAAACTCTAACATTAAGCTTTTGCTAACTTTAAAAGCGAAATAAAAATGTATCATTTGGGTAAGTCAGTAAGTCATCAACTTACTAAGTTACAATTATAATTGCAATAAGTGCTGTAATTGTTGGATAAGGCTCCTTAATTCTAATTGCTCCTTTGTCCAAGATCATGTTGTAAAAATGCTTGCATTAGCTAAAATAAAATCCAAGAGACACAAATGTGGTAGTAATAATAATTCTTTTTATTAGCCTGGAAAAGAGGAAGAGAACAAAGCTTTAAAAAGACTTCAAAGATCTAACTAAGAGAAAAAAAAGTCTAAAATCGGAGAAACATGCATACACTCTGCCCTTTTATTAGACTCATGCGAACTAAGTGCCATCACCACAACTTAGAGCTTGACAGCGTTTCTTTCCCAGGCATCAGGAAAAGTTGCACCATCCATGTTGCAGGGCTAATTTAAGTCCTCTGTCAAAAACTACATAAAACAGTCCTGTATATTCTCACTAAGAAGCCCTAATAGTTTTAGACTTATTCGTATTATACCTCCTTTAAATCCCAATATTTTAAGGCTGGATTTGACATTTGCTGAGGTTTAGTGTATTTTCCCTCCATTTAACCATAGCAAAATGAAGGGTGAAGCTTTAAACTCTGAGGTAAATGACTCGTGAAAATTCATGTTTTTAAGAAACACTTATCAGCTTAAAAATGCATACATATCCTTCTTTACTTTCAAATAACTTTGGCTTTCTGATCAAAATATGTATTTCCAATCCTTCACTGCTTATCAAAAATAATGAGCACTTTCTTTTTTACTGGCTTTTATAAACATTTCTTGGGAAAATTTTATGAGCAGCTAGAACAAGTTTTACTTCTTGCAGAGAAGGCTTCATGCTGGAATCATATCCAAAAGGAGTAAACCACAACATGAACAGATTTTCCAGAAATCACTGCAGCAGACTTCGTAAGTTAGAGCTGGAAACATGTAAAGTCCAAATTAAGTTGTCATGTAACAGAATAGTATAGTTGTGTATGGTAGAGTCATATACCATATTCCATCATAATATGTCTTTAGTCTACATGTGTTCTGAGCAGTTATGAATAATAAAAAAATCTGCAAATTAAAGTTGCTCCACGTTTATGCATAATCAATTATACCACTTACAGAAAGGGAAAAACACCATCATGGCTGTAGAAGCACAAGAATAAAAAGAACAAATTACAATACAAATTAAAAAGAGGAATTACTGCAGACCACATTGAATCTTAGCATTTAGAACCACTTGTTGTGGTTCATATGAAATACATGCATTCATGCTTTTGCTACGTATCCGTACTAATACATTTCATACCCTATATTGTGTATATGTGTCATATGCAAGCAATGAAAATACACACAGAAAGTGCTAAGAAATTACTGATACCAGAAACAGTTTTCTCCTGATTAACTGAGAAAGCAATGGTTATAATTATGATGCTGCCAGTTTGGTTCTGTACCTCTGATTTGAAACAATTTGTTGTTCCATGGAACATGAATTTCTCAATGTTCTACTTTGCTATTTTTAATTAGTGCTTTGTTTTGAAAGATACCATATGTAATATATTGAAATTTTCCAGCTAGCAGAAAGTGAAGAATAGTGCAAACACTGAAAAAAATTTGATAATTAATTCTTTCATAATTTTATTACCTAAGTAAAAAACACAACCACATTATTAAAGCATTTTACTTGAATCCTCATGCTGTGCTTAGATGCTGAAGATGTTAATGAACTGTATGCTAAATCTATAAGCACACATGGAAGTGAGGAAACAGCTAGTCTGCTGAATCTCATGATCCAGCTTGTACCTGTAATATGTGCAAGTAATAAGAGAACACTGTACATAGTTCCCTTTCTAAGTACCATGCTCCTAGTTTCTATGTACAAGATCACTATTATGCCTTTTCACTTGTGGCTCATTAAAGTGTCAAACTTCCTATTTGTTTTCCAGTTGTGTCCTTAAATAGACACAATACATGTAGCCAGATTGCCTATATTTTCCACCATATGGCCAGCACTGTTTGATTTGTCTTCTGGATATGACATGATTCATTCTTTAAACTTATTTCACTGAAAAGGCTTTTCCACATGTTACACTGTTGATAATTTCAGAATTACATTTGTAGGAGATGTAGTAAATAAGTAAGCACAAAATTTGTTAGTGGTGTGTAAGGATCTTTGATTCATAAAGAATATTTTCCATAAATATAAATTAAAGTCAAGCCAATTTCAGGATTTCTAAGTACCTAAACCCCACTTGAATTCATTAAAACATGATGTATATATTTACCCAAACAAGGATGGTATTATATCATATTTTGGAATTCTTTTTTTTAGAGTGATGTTAGAATCTAAAGATTTCAATTAGAAAATACATGATAGATCTTATCAATGCAAGTCTTTTTTACAGTTCCTGTTTTATTCACATCCACAATATGAGTATTATTGTGGCATGCTGCCCAGTACTCCTGCAGCACAACCTTAGATGCTTTTATTGTTTGGTTACTCTATGAAGCTTTTTTAGCATATTTTGGTATAGCTTTACACTCCACTGAAAATCTTCAAGGTTGTTCCTTAGCATTGATGTTACAATCAGGCCCTTTTTCTCTTGCTAGTTGGCCTCATATGAGAGGATAACCTGGTCTAGTGGAACATGTCCTGCCCCACGGCAGGGGGTTTGGAAGTAGATGATCTTTGAGGCCTCTTCCAACCTGAACCATCATATGATTCCATGATAATTATACTATCAATTCTTTATTGCACAGGCCAATATAGGCAAAAAAATAGGCAACAGTGGCAGTATTTGACTTTGTTGTGACTGCCATAACTGATTACATGGAGTCAGGTCCTTTGGGATTATCAGGTCCTGCTCAGTACTATTTCTTCTGGACCACAGCTCTCCCTGACAGAACCATCCAGCTATACCTGTGGTTTGTTCTTTTAGCTGGACTTTTTATCTGGAATGCAGCTGAGTATGCATGTGATAACAGATGTGAAATGGCTCATGATTGGTGTCTATACAAGCTAATAAGGCCAATATATACCTGCACATAGGTGTCTGAGTATTTCCAAACAACCTGCTAGTCCAAACCAAGTCAAGAAGAGGAAGCACTTGTCTGGCCAACGGGTCAGCCAAGACACCTTCTTCTTGGCTACTCCAAACTTGTTTCTTCCTCTTTAGTTGATCAAGCAAGTTGCTCAGAAACTTCCCCATTGTGTAACCCTTTTTAGGGCTATGTGAAGGATTAGGTTAGTCGTCTTTCTGGGTAAACTCATGGGCCACAAGTAGGCCCTTTCTAAGTCTGCGTGTTTGATAAAATGTTTTTTAAATTGTGTTTTCTCAATGAATAGTAAATATTTGCTCTTCTTTACTATGTTAAATGACATAACAAATACCTGGTAGCTAAGTCAACAGCTTTAGTCTAATGTTTTGTTAATTATTTAGCCAAAGTACTGCAGCTCTCTGTCTGTAAAAAGGCTCCAGAAGGTAATAATACCATAATGGACATATAGCATCTGGTATCTAGTAGAAACTTTTTACAAAAGAAGCCTTCAATTTCTATTCCTTCTTCTGCTGAAATAGTAAAGAAAGATGATAAACATTTTATTGTCAACTATGCTTCTCAGTCTACAACTAGATCTAGAAATGTACCATGTTCCTTCCACAGTTCAATGGCAAATAGGTCTAAAAACAAACACTACTTTACCTCAAGTGGATGTTATAGACACATATGGATGGAACACACTGTTTCTCTGTGCTTTAGTTATCCACTATAGGAAAGCACTTGAACAATTAAATGTGCATTCCAACTAAAATACACATGAACAGGGTCTTTTAAAATTTCATCAGCCTGACTTGTCAAAGTCTGACACCATATAATGCATTCTAGGTTTTATAAGCCCAGTAAGCCAGTGTGATACCAAAAAAGGAAAAAAATTAGAAACCACAATTTTAATATCTAGAAACAGTCTACATTCAGTTTAGTATAACAGCTGTAGGTTCTTGAGCATTTTGATATTGACTGTGTTTTTTCTTTCCTTGTACAAAAATAATTTTGGTTTAGACATATTCTAATTTGGTGATGTTAGAAAACTATTGGGAGAGACATTTATCCAATCTGCATTGACATAAGAAGGGAAGAAATAGTTGCTTGACCATGTAATTGTGGTATGGGTTTTAGAATCCATTTTCAGAATCATTTGTTGTACAAAATGGTGGCCATGGGAAGGGCTATTATCATCTCACTCTCCTGTTAAACTTGAGCCTCAAGTTTAAAAGAATTACTGTATTTTAATAGAGTCTGGAGCATTTCTCCCCCCTTATTTCCCCAAGTCTAATTATCCACAGTGTACAGTTTGCTGGACTGTCACAAGCCAGAATAATTTTATCTCAAAAGTCAAGCATAGCAAATGATATATCTCTGGAAAGTTGAATAGAAACTAGTGTCCTTCTGTCTCAGGAAGAAGTTCTGTTTTAGCCCTGACATATCACACTGCAGGAAATATTCTAATGCTAGAAATGCACTTACTAGACATACACCTCTGTATTTGAAACGCAGATTGATTGACATACCCATCTCAGTACATGAGCCTGAAATCATGGGAAGCCCCAGAAAAATCTAGCTAGTCAGGCAGGATTTACTGGCCTCACAAATTTGTCTGTGGGACAACAGGTTGTCAAAATTGACAAACCATTACTATTATAACTGTGTTCCTTGACTCTTCCACATCATTGCAGCAGCAGTAGCTGCATGCAGGGTCCATCACATAACATGATATCAGGAAAGATAATGTCCAAAACAATTCATAAACCTACACTTTGCATGCAGTAGCCATTGCATTTTATGTAGTGGTACACTGTTCTTCTCCCCTCAAATCATATCCCACAACATTCATCTTAATCTATTCACTGCTCCTTTCCTCCTCCGTATTTATATTAGAAGTTGACAATATTAAAAAAAAGGGTTTTCTTTCCGCTTTTATATACCAAGTCCCTGATAATCTTGGATGAAGTTCTGAGTTCTCATTTTTTTCTGCTGTGAAATTACACAAACCTATAATTTACATATAGGTTTAAATATGAACATTTCTTTACTAATGGAAAACCAAACCTCATGTTTTTTTTTAGTTCAGTTTGTTTTTTCCAGGAAAATATTTATCTGGTTGCCTGTTTCAAAATCCTCTACTGAAAGGTCAAAGATTAAAATGCAACACCCTCCTCCTGTGCCCTCAAACCAAACGTAGCAGACGTCTGTTGTCTTGGTTTCCTGCTACTCAGCATTTGCCAGACACTGATTATGAATAACACCCTGAGCAGTTATCTCTATATGGTATGTTTCTAACTCAAATGTCATAACCAATGAGTCAACATGCGTAAGAGAAAAAAGATTACCTTTTAAAATAAGTTCACAGTAATACTTTTCTTAAATGTCATAACTTACAACTCATTCTTTTGCATGACATGCAATGTTGAAGTAAAACCCACTTGTGAATGTACACTGACTTGGCATTTCCATGATGAAGAGGGGACCGGATTAATTTTTCCATACATCTTTATTTGTTACATTTTAGAGCTCAGATCTGTTTGCTACACAGACTTAAATATAAGAGTGTCTGTATAAACACGCTACCATTTCTTTCATACGTTTGTCTCTTTTTTTTTGCATTCCCAACACTTCATAGATGGAAAGGAAACAAGTCAGACTATTGAAAATTGGAAAGCTTTAACATAAAATAATGAGCAAAGAATGTTCCAGTAGGTGGGGCAATAAAAATGAAAGGCGGGTGCCTCAAGAGTCACAAACATGGAAGATTATAGTGGAGGAAACAGCCAAGATTGGATAAGGTGCCTGCATAGAGAGAAACAACACCAGAAACACAGGCTTGTTCCACAAAGGAGTATGGAAAGGGAATTTGGAATTGGTGATAAAGGATCCATTATCTCATTTCTTTAATTGAGTGATGTTACAATGGACATAAAATAGAAAAAAAAAACAAGGAATTCTGTGGAACCATTAACATTTAAATTGTGGGAAAGGTTCAGAGACAGAGAAATTCATTTAGAATGGTAGACATTGAGCAGTATATGAACCTATTTCCAGAGATGGTGATATAATTATAAAGACTAACAACTGATACAAATTTGTCTGTGCTCAGGAAAAGCATGTAGATTTATTTCTCCATTTAACCCTTTCGCTATATGCAGTAATTTGTATTGTTGCTGTATATGCCACTGTATCATGGACCTGAGTGGCAGATGTGTCCTGGAATCCAGGCCCAGGTCCAACTGCAAGTTCAGAGATACTGTAAGTTTCTGTGTTCCATACTAAGGCCAAGAAAGGATCAACCCAGCAGCAGAGAAACTCTGGGGCCCACCATGGCCATGCTCCCTTGTAGGATCCTGGTTTGCTCCAGTACTGAGGCTCTCAGCTTGGAAAGTCTTACACAACTTGTGAATCTTATGTGTCTTATCTTGAAAACAGACACATTCAAAACTTAAAAGGGGTTGAAACCTTTGGCTGTTATTTTCACCACATGAATATGCTAGAGGAGCAAACATCTTTTTGCTCCCTGTTGCACTAAACCACGCACATAGATTTGTGAAATGGATGTGGTTCTAGGAATTAGTAAATCCTTTAATCTAATCCTATCTACAGACAAATATTATCATTCTATGGTTAAAGAGCTGTTTGAAAAGATTACTTCAATGGGCAAACATTTTTTTTCTCCATTTATCAGACAGTCTCAGAGTTTTCTGTGAAATACTGAACTTGCAAGCTGAAATTACACCAGAACCAGGCTGAAAGTTCAAATCTTTGATTCTATGATCTTCTGACCAGCCTTAGATTTCCTCTACTGATAATGCATCATCACCACATCGCAAGGTAATGGTCATTTTTTTTTGTCCCCTTAAAATCCTCAGGCTGCAAAGTCCATATTTAGGTCTCAGAAATGGGTCTTACTTCCAAGACATGAAGTACCGGTCATTATTTCAAAGAAAGGCTAAGTTAGCAGCTAGAACACTAACTGGATATTGGAGTATATCTTTTGTTGGACTAGACTTCAGAAGCAACAAGGGAAGTTGCTTAGCCTTGTTTCTTTATAGCTGCCTCTCACTTTTGATAGTTTTTAAAACAGAGTAAAAGAATTCTGTCCTGTAAAATTTAAAACCATTTCTAAATAGAAATATACTTGAAACTTAAACCATTATAATTATTTGCTATTTGAGAGGGAAAATGAAATATCATGTAGTGCATACATACAGTATTTGTATTAATACCATGGTTTTTCGTTACTTACTGTAGACAAGATCCAGACTTTAAGCACTTATCTTGGCATTGTCTCTTAAGAATTTTATGTGCCTGGCCATTGATAGGAGAATAAACAATTCATTCTGCCTAAATTTGTCCATAGAAATGTGCCTTTGAATATGAAGATGAGCACATGGAGATCTAGGCTAATTTGGCTAAAATTTTTAATCTGTCCCTCTCACTAATAATACAATGTAAAAAGGCACCAGAGGCATTGTTATAACATTTTTCTCTTCTTGAAGATTTACATGAGTTTATATGACTGACTGTCTAAATCAAGATGCAAAAGAACTGTAGATAGGAGACAATATGCTGTGATGGGCACTCCATTCTGAGTAGGACACTCACCCACCATTTTGAAAGGAATATCCATTTGATACAAACCAGGCAAAACTCAAAAACATACTGCAAGCAGAAACCAGAACCTTAGGTCTCTGCTGCTTTTCTGCTTTTCATCTGGTCTTACACACCTCTTTCATGCACAGTTCCACAATAGCACTGTTTCAATGAGAGAAAATCTAATCTACCTGAAGCAGAGGAGCCAGTTCAGTTGAACACAGCTTTGATTGCAGGTCTATTGTTAGTCTCTAACCAACATGCTATTTATAATGCAGCTGCTGAGCAGTGGTGTTACCACCACATTCTCCTCCACCTTCTTTGGTCATCTTACATAGGACTTGTGTTCATCTGTTTAAATGCAGATCATGACAATGTGTTCAGACAGGAACCTGAACACACTGAACACACCAGAAGAGGTGTAAGTGACAGGCAAGAGGCGAGCTCAGGGCTAGCTAAAGAAGTGACTATGGGGCAAGCAGTTCCAGAAAACAGGTCAACTGGCATTTCTGGGAGTAATAATTTTACCATCATCTATAAAACTGAATTAGTTTTCTCTTTCAGCTATGTTTTAAACTGTTCTTCACACTAGTTGTCCCCCTTCAGTCATGACAAAAACCCACTGAATGTAGGAAGTGGCATACTGGGTTAGGCTAGTTTTCCACCTAGCATTGTATCCTGTCTCAAAAAGTGGCAATAAGTGGTGTTTTAGAAACGAGTGAAAAGCTGGACAATTCATGCAATTTTTTTCTCTGATGCATTTGCAGCATTCATGAATGATCATTTGAGATATGAGAAGGAGCATCCTTCCCAGTCATTTTAGAATCTCTTTACCTTTAGACCTGCTTTCCTCTAATGAATTTGTTGAACACCATTCTACTCTGTGCTTTCACAACCTTCTATGACAATAGGTTCCAAAAATTATCTAACTGCTTAGAAAAGAAGTACTTTTTTACCTGTTTTAAACCAACTTTGTAATAGTCTTGTGGACTGCTCTTATCCAAAGAAAGCAATTGAATAAGTTCTCTGCTTAGCTTACAAGAAATTAATGACTTCATGAGCCCCAATCACATTCTCCTTCAGGCTTTTTTCCTCTACACTGGAGTTTTGTAGCTGTCATGGTTTCAGGCGTAAATTAATCTGCCTGCCCACTCACTCCTCCCAACCTTCTTCTCCCCCACTTCGGGGGGGGCGGGGGGGGAATGGGAAGAGGAACCGAAAGAATGCAACTCCCACGGGTTGAGATAAGGACCGTTCAGTAACTAAGGTA
>JASSUY010023139.1:0-20277 GCA_032466535.1 Forpus xanthops
GCAGCAGTGGTTTGTGTTATACCTTAGTTACTAAACTGTTCTTATCTCAACCTGTGGGAGTTGCATTCTTTTGATTCCACTTCCCATCCTTCCGGGAGCAGGGGGAAGAAAGAGGGGGGAGTGAGTGAGCAAAACTGCACGGCTAAGAGGCTTAAACCATGACAATCATCTCGTCCAGTCCTCCCTGCAATGAACATCTTCAACTAGATCAGATTGCTCAGAGCCCTCTCCAACCTGACTTTTAATGTTTGCAGGGATGGGGCATCTATCACCTCTCTGGGCATATCTACCACCTACCTGCACCTCTCTGACTACAGCCAAAGATGCAGATACTATGAAAGTAATAGAAAAATGGTTCAAGCATACAGGGGTTGTTCTCTAAGTGTGACTTCCAGCTTCTGGCAGTGTGCAGTCCAGGGAATTTCTCAGCTGGAGTTCGTATGCACACATTCCTGGTGATGGATATTTTCCCTTCCATTAATTTGACTCCTTAATTTTCTGAACACATCACTGCTTTGGTACTCTGCAGAAGAAGTTCCATGAGTTTTTTACAAATTGATCACAGTTTATTCACAATGGCCTTTATTGCCTAACATAAGAGATAACAAAAAATACTCTTATGAAGACAATACAGATTGCAAATGTGTCAAAAAGAATTGTGCTTTCACATTCTATTTAGCAAAGTTGCAGAAAGCTCATTTTCTTACTTCCAAAAAATGCAATTTCATTTGAGGCATCAAAGTTTGGGATGTCTTGATACTGAATAACCAGCTTCTGTTTATGTTAAACTTCCTGTAAGAAAAGGAAATACAAATTGGTTCTGCAAGTTTTTCATCAGTAAGATTTTGATTTTATAAAATCTAACAGCAAGAGGGTCAGAAAGAGGAAGGGAGCTACAATAAAGGCTGTTAAAAGGCCTTTCTGGTAAAAGCCTAGTTTCAATTTTATGCTAAGTTTTATTCTGATTTGCAGTTTTGTGGTATTTCTTACCAGTTATTGGAAACGTTGCCAATGAAACGGGTTGCACAAGAACTTTTCCCACACTCATTTCTATCATTCTGGTTCAGAGAACTCCTTTCTTAATTTCCTAGCACAGTTGTGTCATGGAATTGTGTTTTTACCACCCTCAAGGCAATTCCAAGATTTTCCCAGAGATTATATGACTTAGAAGCTTATTGTTTACTGGAGACCTACACTAGAGTGCTGCAGAAAGGAGGGTAACACTAGTAGAAGGAATGCATTCTGCTTCCAGAGCAGCCTGACTGGTCCACCTACTGTCCTTACTGATTATTATAGTGCAAAGATACTTTTATTAAACATAATGATATTAAATGGACCTGATGCGATTTAACACATTTATGAGAGTCTTTCATGTCTCGCTGTAGGAGGTTGATATTTAAACCCCAGTCCTCACTGAACCTGAAAGCATTAATAATCCCCTTCTCTTTGGCCCATATGCAGGCTCATTACAGTTGCTCTTTATAGTTATCTATTTTCTCTTAGGCCCTTATGCAGAAAAGAATCCCTATAGAGGAAGAAGCTTAAGCACTTGATTAACTTTAAATACATTGAAGTGAGTTCTCAAAGTTAAGCAGGTGCTTAATGCTTTCCTGAATCAGGGCCTCACAGCCTAGGGTTTCTGTCTCTGTGCTGGTTCAAAAAATAATGATCTAGGATTTGATTCTGTACTCAACTTCCTTGATACAAATCAGAAGGACTTGATTTAGATTAAATAGCTTTATCCATCTTTGCTCCATATCTTATATAGCCATCTAGAAAAATGGGCAAATCATTCAACTGAAGAAACAGTACCAGTGGAGAATAGCATAGTTTAAATAAGCTTTGATTCACTTTTGTCACATTCACAGAAGACATATGGTGCAAGGAAACTACAGCTCTCAGTGACGGAGCACCAACATAAAATTAGAGAGCATGATCAGGCTGAAGTGGCTCCTCTTCGCCGACTTCATGAATTGCCTCCAGATTATTGCAGTGAGGTGAGTAGAAGGTTGCCCAGGGAAGTAGGACATGTAGGCAGTGATGAGTTCCGTAAGCAGAACATGGATATAATGTATCCTCCATAGATACCTCAATAGTCAGACTACTGGTCAGTATGCATATGAAAGGAGGAATGTGAAGACCACCTTCCTTACTTTCCTCCTTTCTGGTCACTGTGTTCCTTTCCCTCAAGAACAAGAATGGCCTTCATGCTTCATGAGCACAATACCTAAAATCCTGCCTAGGTCCAGTCCTTTTCTGAAGTATGTGATATATAAAACCCAGCATAACTCAGAACTTATCTCAATATCTTCTTAAGTCTGTTTTCATGAGGGATAGGAAATATCCTTGTATCCTAGCTTGGTTAGTTTTTCCCAGTTGGGGGGGGGATTTAAAATTAAAGTGGCCTTGCTTTTTCCTTATGGAATTGCCATGTCGGCCTGATGCCTGTGACACTCTGGGACACAAGGTCAGATGGGAGTCATCTGTGTTTCCTTAGGCACAAAACTTGGTCTGCAATTCCAGTAACAGCCATTCTGTCAATGATCTATAGTCACTGATGAGCTGCAGGCTCCTCTGGTACTGTCGATTGAGAATCCATTAAATACTTGAGCATCCATGAAATGGTATCTGACCTTGCTGACCAAGACCTAAAGTTCTAGACCTGTTGACAGCAATGTTTGCTTTGTCCATGATTATGGTCCCAAGTTTTTCAGGTGCTCTTCTACTTTCAACCTTCATAACTGACTTCTGGTGTATGACGTGAAAAGGTTTTCAGGCACATTTTATGCATTTAATACAGGGTAGCTGCATAGTAGCAAGTGTAAATTCACAGTCTCAGTTGTTAATCTTCAGGAATGTCCCTGGGTTTTGATGTGAGACAAACCAGTTGAATATTCACCAGACACACCTGCAGTATGGATGGACTAAACTCATGAGGCCAGTTCCTTAACCACCATAAATAACATTATTTCACATCATCAGCCAGGGGCCCCAGTTGAAAGCTGGCCTCACCCATCACTAACAAAGCAGGATTTACAAGCATTGACTTGTAGACTAAATAAAAGGACCATGAAAGCAGAGTGAGGTCTTGGGGATTACTCTAAGACTCAGATTATTCCCAGGACCATCCAGGTACAGCAGAGGTACTACCTTGTCATGGATTCAGCAGCAGCAGTCATTTTTCTCTTTTAAGTAGTAGCTGGTGCAGCACTGTGTTTTGGATTTTCGGCTTGGGAACAGTGCTGATAACACCAGTGTTTATGGTTATAGCTTAGAATGTTTGGGCTGGCCAAGGACTTTCTGAGTTTCATGCTCTTCCAAGGAGGAGGGGAAGCCAGAAGGTGGCCGGGAGGAAGCAGAGACAGGGCACCTGACCCAAACTGACCAAAGAGGTATTCCATACCACAGCACGTCATGACCAGGAGGTAGAAACGGAGAGCAGAGACCCAGAAGAGGGGTGTGTGTGTGTGTGTGCATGGCGTGTTCGAGACTTGGGATGAGGTGATGGGGGGTGCACTGCGTAGTCGAGCTTGATATCAGGTGATGGGGGGGCACTGCGTGACATGGCTAGGCATCAGGTGAAGATCTCTTGTATTCTCTTTCCTCGTATTTTCTCTTGTATTATTACTGCTGGTAGCAGTAGTGATTTATGTTATACCTTAGTTACTAAACTGTTCTTATCTCAACCTGTGGGAGTTGCATTCTTTTGATTCTCCTCCCCATCCCCCCAGGACTAGGGAAGAAAGAGAGGGGAGTGAGTGAGAGAGCAAAACTACATGGCGTGAGGGCCTTAAACCACGACATACCTACAGTCACGTATTCAATATAGACGTAGTCCCTGGCAGCAGAGATTATAGTATACAAAACGCAGAGCTACCATTATCACTGCCTATGCACACTACATGCGTCTCTTACAACTACAAATAGTTAACAGACATGGGATGAGCACATGCAGAGCGGGTAGATATGCCAGTTGAATGAATCAGTTTATATATTTTAATCCTTCTTAAACAGGTTTATCCTCCAAAGAGTTTCTCATTTCTTCTTCTTTTCCATGATTTAACAGCCAGCAATCTTACTGCCCTACTGTGCTTAGAAGGGGGCTCCAATTTTTTATTTCTAACAAGGTTTCCAGCAGATTTTGAATGTCATACAAGTATTCTATTTGCACATTAACTTCTTTCAGACTGAACACATACAGAGCTAAGTTATTATTCCTGAGTGCCATAAAGGCAAAAAAGCCATCACTCCTTTCCCTTTGGAAGGCAGCATCATTCCTAGGAAAGTTTAACAGACACTCCACTTCTGGACACCTACATTTGAGAAACATTTAAATATTTAATTCTCTTATTGTGAGCCAGGGAGACTTCCAGACACTTGTGAGTGGGTGGGAGACCTATAGCCACATGTACAGGAATAATCTAACACTTTAAGTGTGCATGGTTTTGGCAGCTAAATTGAAAGCAGCTGAGCTTGGACTTTCAAGTCTATAGATTTGGCTACTTCAGAAACCTAGGACTCTGTAAGAACAAAGCTGATGTGAGAATAGCTGTGAAATTCAAATAATCTGCCACGTAACAAGGTTTGCTGTTGAGCATTTTGAGACAAAGAATGGAAAAGATAAAATATCACAGCTGTCAAAATATCAGGACTACATTCATTAATATTTCTCAATAACTCATGGAAGATATGGGACTATTGCAATACTGAGAAATAAACTGAATACTTATCCTTTGACCATGCTTCATGCGAAAGCGCTTTTAATGTGAAATTCTGTTTCTGCTAATGTTTTATGTGCAAACTGATTCAGTTTTCTGCATAGGCATACAGCACGCTACTGAAGAAGCAACAAATGCCAACAAAGATTATTTCGATCTGCAACTGGAAGCAAGGGTATAGTCTGTCCCACTGCATGATGAGCTCATCCTACTGAGGGAAATGAACACCATACAACACTGCCTTGTAAAAGCTTTTGATGGAACTTTCATCCAAGAGCAACAAACAAAAATTTGGCATGATTCCTGTTGTACATAATATCATCAGTCTTTTACCTCAAACATTAAGTTATCCATTAGATAACTGCATATCCACTGACATACATACATGGAAAGATACAGACCGTATGCTTGTTGGAAATTATTATGTAGGAAAATCTGATACTTATTTATATTGATCTTTGCCATTTTCTTGCAAAACCAGAAATTATCCTTCCAGTACAGATATGTCTGATGTGATATCTCAGTGAGAATTCAGTACATTTTATGAAATTGTCTTGTGATATTAAATAGTTTTTATGTACTTGGCAATACATTGGATTATATAAATAAACTGAGAGAATCACCAGCACAAATTTTGAGACACCACAGGGATTATCCTGGTACCAAACTATTACAACTGATATCCTTAGCCTTCTGATGAGACACACTAAGTCTTATAATACTACCAAACCCATAGTAATAATTACTGCAAACCTCCAACAAAGTCTTTTGGGAAAAAAAAAAATGAAAACAAACAAACAAACAAACTTTTCTTCTATCTTTGTAAAGATGATGTAGTCCAGAAAGGTCCTGAGGACTTTGAAAAGTCACAAATTAATATTAATATTTGATACCTGTCTAACAAAATGACTCAGTAATGTCAGATTTGGAAGTGTGTTAGCACAATGCTGGTTTCACCCCAGCTGAAAGGTTTGTGTTTGAGACCAGGCAAGGTCACAGAGGTTAGAAGAAGCATTGCTTGCAATGGCCACAAAGCATTCAACAACTAAGGATGAAGAGCAGCTCCCTGTCCAAATTTATAACCTCCCCTGCTGCTTCAACAGCTCAACACTGGCATATGTTCTGAAGGGAAATGGTCTCCCACATCTCTGGCTGAAGGGGAGAAAAGTGATGTAATGGAAAAAAAGGCAGCAAGAAATAGCCTGTTACTAAGTGCAAGAAAACGTTTTCACAAAGGCAACTGTTTAAACACAAAGGTTACCTATACATGTTGATACAGCAAAGTCACAGTTGGGTGAATTAGTGAGATGTCAACAGTTGTTTAACTGTAGAAAAAGGGAAATTCTACTGGAAGCAGCATGTTCTACATTCACCATTTGAAACTTTGATTAGAAAGTTTCCTTGAGAGACGCTGGTATGTTTGTAACACTGATAACATCTGGCATTGTATATGCCTACTGATTACAATTTTCTTATTATGTCTCTGTGACATAGCAAATCCACTATAGCAGCTGGCAAGCAAAACAAAAACACAGGCCTTTGTTATAGTCAGTGGGTAGACAAAAATAGGAAAATAGGATTCCAGTTCTCCCCGCTGAGCATGGTGGGCATGGGACATTCTCTCCTCCAATGTCTGCCTACAATTTTTGGCATGCTCTCAGTTTAAAAAGGAGAGATAACTGATTCGTTTCCTTTTGCTTTTACTGATTAAACAACTGGAGTGATCCATCACCCAAGTGAGCCAACAGCTCCAGACTACAAGGAGTTCTGTGCTACAGGAATGAACAAATAGTTCTGCGTGGTCATAATTTTCTTTCCTAGTTGCTGAATATATCATGAAGTTTTCATATTGTGTAAATTCTTATGCATGACAATGGAAAAAGTCATTGGCATGCATAAGAATTTAGTTCTGAAACATAGTTTTCAATTCTATTTCATGAAAGTTGGTGAAATAGCTTGTGTTCCCCCTGGATTTCCTTTCTTTCCTCTATAGTAATCAAGTAATTTATAAACAGAGGAATCATTTATACGTAGCACAGGATCTATTCTATCCTCATGTATTAGTAAAGTTAACACTCCACACTGCTGTTTGCACAGCTGGATGTGTTAGATAGAATTACTTCATCCTTTCTATAGATGAGCTTAAATCCACAGCCTACTGGTGTCTTTCTTACCACTGTTTCATATTGTTCCCATAAGGAAGGTTAGTTTTAGTAAAGTCGTGTTCTTGGTACAGCCCTAAGGGTGCATAAGTGTTGATAAATCACCTCAGCACACTTGTCAGATCTGAGTATTCATCCATGGAATGGACACTGAAAGAGAGAACACTGCTATGTTTGAAGAGTGTCATACAGATACCAAGGGTGGGACTTACGTCACAGCTCAAGACAAAGTAAAATCAAATGTCTGTAGGTAGCTGCCTACATGTCAGCTATATCGAAGCTCTTACTGCGCTCAGTGGAGACCTGGTTAAGACAAGTAGATGGCCTCTCAGGGGCAGCTCAGCTAACAAGACACTGCAGTAGGAATCTGTACCAAAGCATAGGAATATGGTACCAGCTGGGATGCTTGGGGTTAGCCAGAACACCTGTGTGGGGACATCAGATATTACACACCACATCATGCTGATGTGGCTAAGGCCCAGCCACCTTTATTTTGAGGCACCTTTTACAATACTAAACAGCTCTAAGTGCATTCCTCATTATTAAGGTGCTGTCTATTTCAGGTTGAAATGAATCATTATTTAGGCTGCGTTGGCTTTACATGATCTCCATCAGGTCTCATGACAGTTAAAAACACAGTCAACATTTAGAAACAGATATCAAATCCCATGTACAGATGTTAAATGTCATTGTCATAGTCTGCAAGCTGAACCCTGGTCCTGAGGTACCGTGTGCTGCAGGTATGTCCTAACTGTGTCCTTTTTGTTTGGTTTCTGAATAAGCTGTTTTACTTTTTTAATGAAGACATACCCAAGCAGCCTCTATCTAGAGAAAGCTGAAGTCTACAAGAGTGTATTATTTTGATATTAGCACGATAGCAGTTGGGACTGTACTGCTCTGGGACCTGAGCTGCATGCTTGTTCACTGCTATACCCAAATAAACAAAGCTCCTACAGAACCAAAGAAGATGGGGAACATGGTTCAGAGACAGCCAGGTGGGTCTCATCCAGATCATTAATAATGATACTAAAGAGAACTGGGCCCAGCATTGAGCCCTGGGGAGCACCACTTGTGACTGGCTGCCAACTGGATTTAACTCTAATTCACTACCACTCTTTGGGCTCTTCCATACTGGCTCATGTTTCAGCACATGGGGATGGCCTATTCCTGTGTCTTTAAAATTTCCTTCTTGGAGAATGTCCAGCCTTCCTGGATGCCTTTGCCCTTAGGACTGCCTCACAAGGGACTCTGTCAACCAGGCTTCTAAACAGGCCAAAGACTGTTCTCTGGAAGTCCAAGGTACTGCTAACTCCCTCCTTACTTCTCCAACAATCAAAAACTCCATCATTTCATGATCACTATGCCCAAGACAGTCTCTAACCATCACATCACCTATAAGTCCTTCTCTGAACAAAAAACAGGTCCATCAGGGAGTCTTGGGTGACAGAGCTTGGTGGTAGCCTCTGTGTCTCAGAGCTGTATAAGATTTTTCATAGCTAACTGAGAAACAGGCATTCTTTTAACTTCAGTCTACAGGATTTGCAAAGCCAGGATGAGCACATCAGATAGGTGGATAAGTAGATATTTTTAGAGTGGGAGAAAAAAAATCTCTTGGAGTGACCTTTTGAAGTATTTCATGTTCAGATTTGATTCATAATAAGGGATAAACATGAATAACTCATATTCTTTATCACATTTAAGGGGAAGCACATCAAATGCCAACTAATTGCATCTGTGCCAAAAAGGTCATTTTATATTCTTTGTTGAGTAAGACAGAATAGTGTTTTCTCTGTTCTCTCCAAAAGAAATTTGATGACAGAGCAAGAATCAGTGAACAAATCAATATATGACCATCTTCAGTAACAATTTAAGAGAAACTTCTGGCAGTCCTTACACTAACAACAGTACACTCTACCTGGCAAAAAGTTAAAAAGCAGACTTACTTTACTTGTGAGTCATTGATTTGTAAAAGTGTCTGGGTGTCTCAAAGGAAACTTGAGGAAGTCCAATAGTGTATGATCAGCAGAGATGGGTAACTGAGAAGCGAGAGAAAATGGAGCTTCCAGCACAATGGAAATAAATTGTTAGCCACCTGCTGTGGCCTTTGAAGCTGGCAAGAGTTAAGAGAGATCAAAAATATGCAATGAAGTGCGATGCTTCTGTGCTTAAAGTACTGCCCATTACGATATCGCTTTATGGTTTCAAGAAAAGAGAGAAATGTATATAGGCAAAATGTAGCAGAAATACTGAGTATTTGTCTGTGATGTACTGTATCTCATGGAGCCTTACCTAAAACATGAAATCAAATTTGCCAGGATAGGAACATTGCTCAGTGTATGTGAAGTGTCTTAATGCTGAATAACTATTGCTAAAGAAATTACAGCTCAGCACTTACTTGGGTGATTTATTTTCATATCAATAAATTCACAGCCAGCAGTGAAGCAGGAGGATAAAGACAAAAAAAAAAAAAAAAAATACAGTTTCATATATTTAAATGTGGGCAGAAAGTAATAAAACAATGCTCAACTGAAACCATTTCCTAAAGAATGTATGAGGACCCCAAAAGGTCAATTTAACAGATAATCTCCCCAGTACAGAGACCTCTTAGGTGTTTACATCAACTGGAGAAAGATTCAGTCTTAATCCTGAACTGAAGTTGACTGGCAGTAAAAGTACTATTAACGACAGCAACCTTGATTCAGGAGAGATGAAGTTGAAGGATAACAAAAATGCCAGGCTGGTTGTGTCATGAGTGGCAAATCCATAAATGTGTGATCTGAATAGTGTTCATCTGAATGAATAAATTGGGGCAAACTTGGACAGACATAATTTGAGAGTAATTAAACCCTACCTATAAGATAGGTAGATAAAGTCGTAATATAAATGTAAAACTCACTGTTTTATATTTCCTCTCTTAGAAGAAATATGTCAACCTACTACATCAATTTTAATTCTTTTACTTCACTGGTGATTAAAAAATGCTCAAGCAGCCAGGTGAAAATTACCACCAGGTGAAAGAATGGGGAGCTGGCAGGGAGCTCCATAGGTCTTGGGGCACATTGCCGGGGGAAGCAAGCAGGAGGTAGTGCGGAGGAGTGGTATCACCACCTCTTATGTCTTGTGAGCCATTCAGGGAGGTGCAGGTCAGAGCAAGTCTTGTTTTCTGCCTTGCATACCTCATGTCCTGCATGCCAGGAACCTCAGTCAGGCAACAGAGTGTATGTAAGTCAGGTGCCAATTGCCAGTGCAGGCTGTTCATGATAGATTCATTTAGTTTGTCATATTGGTGTTATTTTAAATACAGATGGCAAGAGAATGCTGCAGAACCTTGTTGTGCTAATTGTTTCTTTTTTTTTTTTCTACCAAGACGATTCCCATTTATAAAATGTGGTTTCCACAATAACCCAATGAATAATCTCTGAGTAAAAAAAAAAAAAAAAATAGCACATCCCTCTCATACATGAGAATCACCCATCAAAACTAAAGGTGAAGCTTGATGAAGTCAACCTGCAAAGCATGAGTATAGCACTGCATCAGCAAGGTTTCCTCGAGGAAATAACTACAGCCAGAAAATCATTATACCAGTCACTGTTAATAAGAGGGAGGAAGAATGATTCACAAACAAGTTGTGTAACTTGCCTAAAGGAGCACCGCAGGGAGGGGTCCTGTTACTCATTATGCTACGTTTCAGCTCCAATGAGGCCTGAAACGCAGCAGAACAATGCCTGTGGCATCTTGGGTGGCCGAAGGTTCCTTACATTGTTTTCATATTCATTGTGCACTTGAAATTTTCTCAGAAAAGAAAGGAAGCCTTTGGGCCTGCCTGTGAGAGCTTACTCCCCATATAAATCGTATGACATGCACTTCAGTTACGTATAAATGTATAAATATACCTTCACCACCACACAGAATACAGGAGAAAGTATCTGTTTTCAGCACTCTTCCAGCTTATTATTCAGAAGAGGGATGGGAAGAATACTTGGGCTTATACCGTGGTTGTCTCCTATTCCTTTTATTTGTGTTTAATTTTGCAGGGACAAGGTTCATTTTGTGCACAGTCCCAGAAAGGAAAATTGTTTTATTCTATAATTTATTATCATAAATGTATGGTGAGTATGTCATATGGTTTTTCAGGCTGCATGGAATGAAGTGAAAAGGAGTTTTCAATCTTTTAATGCTCCATGCTTGTGGAAGAAGCATAAGAAAATGGTCCATGGGGATCCTATATTATTATTTGAAGGATTTTTATTTTTCAGGCCTGGTCAGGTTTTATGACTGGCATGTTTCCGAGAATGCGCCTCTCGAGCACTGAGGTTTATAATGATTTCTCCTTACGCTATTTATCTCACTTTTCCAGTTGCAATGCATTTATCCTCACACAGACAGAAGCATGACAGGAGAGGAGAGGAGACATCAGAGAGATTCTGCCAAGCAGAGGAATATGGATTTCCCATTCCCCTCCCCAAAGGATATTTTGAAGAAGATGCAAAGTTTTGCAATGCACAAGCATATCAGCAGTGCAAAGCAAATAGGAAAGGCTGTGACATTTGCTGAAGCTCTACTAAACTAGCTCAGGTTGTGTATAGAGGGGGAGAAGGATGGAGGGCCTTTCAGTTTGCCCCAAAATACAGTAAATACTTTTCCACCTACTACAACCCAGAAAATAATCTGCACTGAAGCAAAAAGTGAAAATGTAGAACAGTTGATGCTCATCTGATGCTTGAAAAATCTAGACTTGCCAGATGATTTGCTCCCTCCATTTTTCTTTAGCACAGTGGTTACATTCAGCATCTCTCCACTGGAACAATGGCTGGGTAAATAATAAAAAAATTATCAGTAATCCCAATTCCTTTCATTAAATACAGAACAGATTTTTCAATACAAGATCTGGGAGGTGACACTGTTGTCTATGCAAGAGCGTATTCATTCGGAGACAGGATATGGGACATAAGACTCATTACACAGCATGGTGGCAGCAAAAGGCAGTTGAACAGAGTCTACTGAATAGTCAAATGCTGAAATTTACACTTTTTTCCAAGACAGAAAAAAAAGCCCACAGAAAGCTTTAAATTCTGGATCCACTTTCATGAAGAGGTATAATCCTAGATGAGGAATAAAGAAGACAGTATTTTCTACAAAAAAAATTATGATAAAATATTTTCAAGGGCATTTTCAAAGGTACTAAAGGAATTAAGTGCTCAAATCTTACAGGTTAGTGCGTTTATTCTATAAACTTCTTCACAAATCACAGCTGTAATGCCCATAAAAGAAGGAACATTTTTCAGCCAGGGCAGATTTTACGTTCATGTCTGGCCCTTTCCAGCTTTGCAAACCATTTGCCCTCTCTATGCTTCAGCATCTCTTTCTGTGAAGCAGCACTTAGCTGCACAGAGGAGTGGTAAGGATGCAGTCATTGTAATGTTGGAACACACACACTCAATTTAGAATCATTTTCCATACCTAGAAGTAAGAAGTAGGACTGGACACAGATTTATTACATAGGCATAGAAAAAGATTCATAATGTTAATTACTCAGAAGAAAAAGATATCAAGCAGGACTTGCTGCTTCCCTGGTAAAAATATGACATGGAAGAGATTTCCTCAGAACTTTAAAGCAAATGTTTCCTTCTAAACAGGAAAAGCTTAGTAATCATTATGGTGAAATAGCTTCACTCTATCAAGTAATATCTAACTTCATTAAAATGAGACAGGAACACGGGCAAAATAGGGATGTGCATGATGTCAAACAATATTACCACAGTGTGAGACTGGTTATAGAAGTAACACCTGGCTGCATGGTATCATCGTCAGCAGGGTTGAGCAAGCACAGCATGCCAATAAAGTAACTGGAATTGGAGACAGACACATCTGTAGACTAAGCTAAACATGAACTGGGACTTCAAGTCTCTTAATTTTGCTGTGATGCCAAGCTTTAGGCTTCAAAAATCTAAAAGATGCAGATCTGCCTGATAGTGGATGCTGAATTCAGGTGGAAGCGGGAATGACTCAGCCCAGCTGCCTCCTGTGTCTCTGGGTGAGCACATGCTGAGAAGTCAGCTTTCAAGCCTTCCACGCATGACTGCACCATCACTCACCCTCCAACTTGCTAACTCAATTAATCTACTCAGCCAAGAGAGGGTCTTGTCTGTCCCTCTCTCTGCAGCCCGCTGGGGAAGCTAGGCCTTGTGCTGACCTGCTGTGAGGGATACTATCTAAACCTGCATGCTATCCATGAAGGAAAGCAAAGAGGTTTCCTTTTACTCTTGTTAGTCCCAGCTCCTAATGCACTTTGGTGCTCTGGTTTTATTCAGGCAAACCTCAGACTTTGCTCTCATGGCTGCTTGGTAGCAGGACTGAGGAGAAGGCAGTGTAGCATTGCCTCTGTTTTCCCTACTACTGACACAAGGGTTATTGCTTCCCACAATGTCACTGAAGTTATAGGTCTCCTGGTACCTTCAGTAGGTCTTATACTTGGATGCTTCAGAGGGAAACATGTAGAAATCTGTTCAACATAAATGCTGCAGAAAAGTAGCCCAGAGGAAAGTCAGTGCAAAGCCAGCACAGAAAGATTTTTCAGCCACTCAAGGTTTGCGGGTGCTTTTGCTCCATTAGCCTCCTTTACTTAAGTTGGTTACATCCCAACACAATGGCAAGTTCTCCTTGATGTACTCATCACACAGCTCATATACTCTTTCATTTTTTTCACAGTCTTCTGGACTACATTAAAATAACTCTGTTCCACTGGGGACATCTCTGATTACTCCTCATTTAGTTCCTCATTTGTTCTCAGATGGGAATGGTGTTCAAACTTAAAATCTGAATCTTCAGGGAGCCTTCAGACCTGGGACTTGAATTGGTTTCTTAAGTAAATTATCCTATAACCCCAGCCCTTTCTCCAGAGGATAAAATAGAGCTGTCCATGGTTATAGCTTATTGTTAGCTACCTGACCTGATGTCCCACTTTGCCTCAACACCATGGCCCCAAAATCACAGCTTATCAGCCAAAATGTAAGCAAATGGGAAATCATGTCAGTTTGTACTGTATCCATATTAACCACGATTTTAAATACCTTTGTTTTTGCAAGGGATATAAGTCATTCCTCCAGATCCTCCTATAAGTGCAGTGTGTTATATTTCAAAGGCATGTAAGGCTTTCTTCCTTTTTCTGGTGACCAAACAGGATGAATCTGCACAAGAGAATGTCCACAAATAAGAAATAGGACCGGGTCCACTGACACCTTTAGCTTGTGCATGAGAGAGCTTGAGGGGACAGTTTGTCTGCAGTTTCCTTGTATTTTGGCCAACTTTAACTGCTGGCACTTGTCCCAGCATAGATGAAAACTGGGTATTAACAGGTATAGCTGGAGCTGAAAGCACAAGAACTGTAAGAGACACCCTATATTCCCTGGATGTTTTTTTCATCTCAGCTGGAGAAATCAGATCCAAGTCTCATTCCTTTGCTTCCCTAGAGTCATTCAAATTGGAATAGAGCAGGCAAATAAAAAGCAGAGAAATAAACCAAAACAAAAATCCCATAAAACCATAGCCTGTAGGAAAACAGTTATCACAATTACCAAAAAAAAGCACTGAAATGTAGTGGGTAACTTTGGATGGGATCAGTTTAGTGGAAGTTCCAGATGTTTTTTTAGGACATGCCCAGAACTGCTGCAGAACAGTTCATTCATCCAGCTATGGAAGCACTTTCATACCTTAACTAGGAGAAGACACCTTGCTGGAGCTGTAAAAGTCCAGTTGCACACCTACCTCATTCATGTGCACAGTTCTGATATGTGTGTGGACCTATTCATTATTCAGAGTGTTAACTGTATGAATGCCCAGCTGGTCATCCATACTTACACACACCTCTCATATGTATACAAAGATAGGATTTTATGACACATAGTATCGTAATTCTGCCTTTGATACTCATGCCTCTCTTCTGGAATATTGTTCCCAAATAATTCAGAAATTACTGGCAGAAATAGATTGATATAAAACATGAGGGTAAAATAAATTATAATATCAAGCTAATCAAAACACAGAAATGCCCATACTATCCTCCAGGCCTGGTAGAAGATTGACCTAGCAGATGACCCACAAGACAGAGGGTGGCTTTGTGTGTACATTTGGAGGTCTCACACACCTCAGGGCATCCTGACAGACTCCAGTGAGGCACTCCTGCAGCGGGAATACCTTTTTACTCTCCTGCTCCCTTTGTAAAAGGACACACTGATCTCCTTGTATTTATGGCAGCCTTTACTAGATGCATAGAAACAGATCACCTTGATATTTGGTTCAAACGCAGCAAGTCCCCTGAGTTTTTTCCCCAGCTGTTATGGAAGAAAAAAATTGTTTAAACACTCACTTCAGGGAAGCTGCAGACAAAGGCATTACCTCTTCCCAGATGTGTATTCTGCCTGACTTTGAAGTGAATCTATTGAGCCATCCTTGAGACTGTTCTGCATGTTCTGTCATTATGTTAAACCATTAATTGTCCTAGTTTCCTACATAATGTGCGTTAGAGTTATTAAGATCCACTGCTGTGGCAGGTTTTTCTCTCCAGTTATCCCGCCTCCTTTAAAAAGAACCGTGTTATCTGAGTCTCTGAGGTTTTGAGTATTTTCACTTGTCCCATGGAAACTTACCATTTAGTCTAATGGAAGCAGGAGTCAGACTCAAGAGTTTCCCTGGCATGAAGATTCACAGGTGAATAGCCTAAAATGGTAAAGTATACATAAGTATTTTAACCTCTTAGCTTTAAGGGAACATGGTCTCTTTTGTGTGAAGTTGCAGCTTAAGTTTATATTATCTATGCTTTAAAATGTTATAGTGCACTTTATGCGGCCAACTCCATACTGACAGCCTGATTAACATTTGGAATTAACAGAGGTGTTCCTTCAATGGCTGAAAGCTATAGATAAGCATTGGGGTTACTTTTTTTCTCCGTAGTAGCCCTTTTCCAAACCACTCTGTCTGCTCCAGTCCAACTTAAGCCCTCCCAGTTTTAACACAGCACAGTCCACTAATAGGAATTTCAGGGATACAGAAATAAATCTCCAACACCTTCCTCAATTGAGATTAGAATTTGCCCCTAAATTTACAGCTCAATATGAGCTCAACATTCCTGTTCTGTTTTCTTTTTTTAGTTAACCAGAAGGTCTGTTATGTCCCTACAGTTCTCCTGCCTGGTTCACAACTAGAGAAATACATAAGAGGTCAGAAAATTTATTTCACTGCTTCAACAAGAAATTAATAGAATTGATTAGCCACAGTATCTCAAGGCTAAGATCCATGCTTTGCAGAAGGAATTCATAATATCCTGAAAGTTGAAATCCTGAAACATCATTTCACTGCTGTGAATAAGACCAAATCAGCTATTCGTTGCACTCAGTAAAGATACAGTATAGTGAACAGAACGATAAGCCTAGCTTGCTGTTAGCACTGTAACGAAAGCAGCAAACCATGACAAGGTTAATCCCTGCCATTAAGAGTGACTATAACACACCTTGTTGATATTAATAAGGTCTTTTGAGCTTTATTTTATAAAAGGCTTATTAAGTCATAGTGTGAATTTGACCCAAATGCTGCTGATGCTTTTCTGTCATCGTATGATATGCCTGCTTCACAACTGGTAGAGGAGGTTGCTCTGTAGACCCCATTTCTTAATCAGAGATTAAAGCAGCTATCATGGCTGTAGATATGGAAAACTCTAAGAAATAGTGTGCCTCTTATAGAGTTTTATAGTGTCATTCAAGACCTATTCTGAGACCCACAGCAGAGTTTATGGGGCTCAGGCATGATTCTATCCCCTTCACCCTTCCTTCCCTGCTATTCATTTCTCTACTATAAAAATTAATTACTGTCAGCATTACACATTTAATTACTCTATCCCTTTATTGCTAATAAGCAGATATCATTCTTTAATGGCTACTCCATTGAAATCTAGTAAGACTAAAACCCCCAACAGAGCAAACTGTGTGCTTGAGCAGTCATCTAAGAAGGGCAGGATGTTTTTTCACCTACTCTCCCTGTACATTTACATGCTCTTGATCTCGATGGATTGCTCTTGCTGGGGAGAAGAGAAAGCTTCTCTCCCCAGCAGAAATTGAAAAGATCCTTTCTGAAATCTTTTTGGCTCCTATCTCATCAACCCAGTTTTAAGGTAATCAAGTCACAGTTACGACAAGTGGCTGTGAAGTGTATTTTTAGTGGTTTCTGATGGCTTTGTGGCAGTGGAGCTCACTTCCACCTCAATACCATTAACATTGCCAGTACAGGAATTCCTTGGGATACATAAGTCAAAACAGCCCATTTCTTGGGATACACAGGGAATACAAAATCAAGGAATATATATACTAGATAGTGAATGGCAGCTTCACTGTCCTTTGCTTCCCTGCTTTATTGCCAGCAATCTTTGATTCTGCATATGTGAAAAATTGAGTGCAAAATGCCACAATTTATTGCTGAAATATTTATGAACACAAAAATGTAATGATAAGGTTTTGGATGCTGTTATCATATGAGTAATGCTATGTACATGACCTTCTCAGCGCAGCTCGCTGAGTGCCACTGGAATTTCTGTTCAAAAATGATTCATCCCAGCAGAGGGTCGTGCCATCTCCCTGGGTTAAGTCGCAGATTTCCCAGAGAGTGTGTTAGTGTGTGTTTGGATTTCAGGAAGCAGCCCCCTCCCAAAACTTAATGATGGAGGTTGTTACAAGGTCTAAGCAAAGCAATTATTTTAAACTACAAGCAAAAAAAACATTCTCTTTGTTTGTTTTTCTCCGGGTTGTCCTTGACTTTCAGAGCTGGAAGACAGCTGCAGGCAGGAGGGCAGCCAAGCTAGCCAAGGAGGAGCTGCAATTAGTTTCAGAAATCCCTCTGAGCAGTACAGGGAGGTGCACGAACACGGCTCCCGAGGCTTTAGCACAGAATAAGGCACCCATATATATATTTTTAAACATGATCTGCCCTTAAGTTCACCTGCTAAATCAAAGGCAAGTCCTGGTGGAAAACAAGCAGGAAATGAGACAATGCCAAAGATAAGGTTATAAAGCAAACTTTGGAGGGAACAACACGAGCAGCCAATAACTGGGGACCACATCTGCCTCTCGGAAATCCAGCAAGTCAGATTCACCTTTCCCAGGCAGAGACCAAGAACAAAGGGAAAATTGAAATGCTTGGAGATACGCAGGAGCTGGGAACATGGGTTTTCAGCACATGCACAAAGGCACCCAGCAAAACAGAGAAGGCTGCTTCCCCTAATGAGAGGTGGGAGGAAGCAGGGGGAGAGAAACATACTATTGTGTTAACCCTTTGCTGTGCATAGGTGTAATGCTTTATTGGAAACAAACTATTTTTCCAGAGCTGCTTTATGCAGATATCAAACACTGAGGTTGTCGCACTAACTTTGCACTGATGCAGACCCCATGGCAGCTCTTCTCTGCAAGTCCAATGTCAGGTTTGCAATGGTGAGATAGACATACAGAAGAGAACAAGTGGTGGAAAAGGAAATACAGGAAGAAATAAACAAAAAAAGTGGTGAGAAAAGGCAATAAAGGGGAGGGTAGAGAA
Organism: Forpus xanthops; assembly: GCA_032466535.1. Classification (NCBI taxonomy): domain Eukaryota; kingdom Metazoa; phylum Chordata; class Aves; order Psittaciformes; family Psittacidae; genus Forpus; species Forpus xanthops. Next base: position 18,455 of record JASSUY010023139.1, read on the forward strand.
AGCTATGTGAAGAGGGGAGGGTGAGAGAATAAAAAACTGAGCATTATACTTTATGTTTTAGTCCTCTCCTTCCTTGCCCCAGCAAACATATCAGAGATTTCAGTAGTTAGATACATCACACTTCCATGTAAATTGATCAGAAAACTGATGAAAAAATGGTAAAGTTGTGCAATTTATTCTAATTTGATAATATTAGCCATGTCAATCCAAGTCATTTAGCAAAGATGATGCCAGAGAAAAGCTCCTGATAAACACTGCTGCTATACAAGCTGATGTAAAGCAAACAGTAAAGATACTGCTATGTATTCCTTAAACAAAGCAGGCCATATCTCAGAAGCAAGGAGATTTACTACAAACTTACAGAAAGATTTGTAGCTGTAAACTGATAGGATGTGCAGCCTTCAATTCTCTAGGCATCGTATGCCTGAGGGAGGTTTTGTTGATTTTGAACTGGTACTAGCCCAAGCAAAAGAACCAAGCTCTGTATTGTAGACATTCTGCTGGTTAACAAAAAACCTGAGGAGAAAATTGGATGACGGCATTCCTCCAATTTTCTCCACCCCTAAGATGTTGCAAGATATGACCAAACGCAATGCAAGATGCTTAATCTTATTTGCATATTTTCCCATCATTTTATGCAAGACACCGGAAGGAAATTACATAAAGCAAGTATTGCTTTGGCTGGATAACAAATGTAAACTATCTTAAGGTGTGTTCAAGGACAGTTCTGCTCGTTTCAGACTTCCTTCGGTGGTTCAGGCTTTGCAGTTCTTTCAACCACAATCATTATGCAGGACACTGAAAGCTATTGAAAATTTCATAACATTATTGAAAAATTCATAGCATTCATTCATTCATTCATAACATTACTTAAAAAACACAAGAGGGGATCAGTACAATTTTGGTTACTTTGGTTTAAACTATATTGATGCGACAGAAGTTTTCTTCTTACTATTTTTTTTTTAAGTGTATTTCATTTCTGGCTTACTTGTGGGGACTTGCAGAGTGCTTAATTACTGCTTGGAGGCAAAAATTGTGGCACAGAGGTCATTAAAAACAGAAAGATTTAGGGAGTGCAAAAAAAAGCCAGTTTTTTAGAACTGGTTACTTAGTCCAGAAGGGGATACATTTTTATAGCATGCATAAAGTAGAAATATTTATCTTGAAGCAAAACCACAATATTTTCCTTTCTGTTTTTAGAACCAACCATTTGGTTGTTCACTAAGATTGTTAGACAGATCTTTCATTGTTACTCATTTCTATTACAGTATTTTCCCTGACACTGAGTTTGAAAACTTCCAGGTTATTTAGCATGCTAATATAAATAATTCTTAGCTGTCCCTCAAATTCTGTGAATCACACATAAATAAAATATCCCAAAGAATATGTAGTGACTCTATCAAAAAAAACCAAAAAAATCCTAAGTAATTTTTATGTTTAATTGCATTAACTTCATCTTCCCTCTAAATAGTCTTGAGTTTGACACCTGCCATGTTCATAGAATTGTAGAATCATAGAATAGTAAGGGTTGCAAAGGACCTTAAGATCATCTAGTTCCAAACCCCCTGCTCTGGGCAGGGACACCTCCCACTAAACCATGCCACCCAAGGCTCTGTCCAACCTGGCCTTGAACACCGCCAGTGATGGAGCATTAACAGCTTCCCTGAGCAACCCATTCCAGTGCCTCACCACCCTTACAAGAACGAATTTCTTCCTCAGGTCCAATCTAAACTTCCCCTCTTTAACTTTGAACCCGTTACCCCTTGTCCTCTCATTACAGTCCCTCATGAAGAGTCCCTCCCCAGCATCCCTATAGGCCCCTT
>JASSUY010023143.1:0-36451 GCA_032466535.1 Forpus xanthops
GTCTTCTAGTTAGATTCTTACTAATTTCAGTGTGTATCCTTCTAGGAGCTCATCTTGTCTATATTGCTTCCTTTACCCTAGATTTTGTCCTACATACTAACTTACATATTCTCTGACATTTAATTTTCAGGCATTGGAGGTTGCACTGAGATCAGCAGTTGAGGATTTCAAGTCACATGAAACATCAGCAACACCCAGATATTCATTTTAGGGACTGCACTGAAGAATAGCAACTAAAAAAATTATTTTCACTTTAATTGAGCTCTGAATGTCTACAGTCAAGGCATCTGAAGCACAGTTCCTCATCACAGGGTCCCTTTGTACTTGGCAAATAGAAGTGGGTGCTTCTGAGAGAGGGCAGTATGTCTGGTATCATTCTCACATTGAGACAACTCACATTTTAAATGTGCATATTAATTTCTTTTGACTCTAAAGAGCCTATTAATGGCTAATGATTGCCACCCCATGTGTTTCTGCATTCTGTCATAATCAGGTCTCTCCATTATCAGCTGGTTTATATATGTCTATGTTTTTTACATGTATCTCACACTGTAATTAAATTGCAAGAGTGATCCATCTCTGGAGGTTTTCAATCCCACGTACAAATAACATTTAAACACACCTCTACACACAGGCTCATACTCAGACCTATGTAGTTTGTCTTAATGGTCGCATATACAGAAATACATATTTTAAAAAGCCTAAACTTACCATGACCTGGTGAGAAAACATCATCCACAGAGTTTAGACATAACACTGGAATTCCTACTGACTTCAGCTTGCGACATGGGCTAGCATCTTCGTAGTAATCGTCAATTGTACGGTAGCCAAACATGACTGAAGTGAACTGCTTATCAAATTCTCTAACAGTTCTAGCCTGAAGTACAGAATTCAAAAGGAAACTATGTCAGCATTTGGAAAACAGCATCCAGCTAAAGCAGAAATAACATTTTCACATACCTTCATCACGAGATCCATATCAAATAATTTCTCCAACATTTGTCGATGCCTAAAAAGAAAAATTGAAGAGCTTGTTTTTTGTTATAGAAACAGATACAAAACTCCTTTGCTTTACAGATACATTTATGAAAGCAATTCCCTAATGATAACATATTCAGGTTTTAATTTTTTATCTTATCTTTATTTAAAATCTTTCTGGAATCCAAGAGCAGAATTGTTCATTCATATGCAGGCACATCCAGCAACATAGCAAAAAATCTTCATAAGCTATGAGAAAGATGCCAAAGATAAGAGAACTAATTATTTCGGAATAAAATAATACATTCTGATTTTATAAAGCAAAGGATGAACTTGTCCTTTCCATGCTTTTGCAACCAATGCCAACTTAAAAAGAATTAGTGTAGATACATATGTACTCAAAGTCAGTATGTGCATGTCTAAAATACTCTAAAAATTCATTCACTTCATCCATAAATACAGAAGTCCGCTGGTCTCGTGCCAAGTTCCTTGAGGAACAGAGAAATTTAGTCTTTCCTGCAAAGATCCTTTAGATTTCCAAACTTACAGAAGAAGGCACACAGCACAGCTATGGAAAGTGCTGTTATGGCATTCATTTTGCCACTATTATTATACCTGCTGGAGATCTCATGCTAACATCCTTCCATCTTGCTAAATAGTTCACAGTGCAACTCACCTGCTGATGGAGGATTGTAGACAAGTAGTCAAGTAATAGTTGAAAAGAAGCCAGTTTAGTGGCTTCTCCAGAGATTCTACAGATTCAAAAACATTCCAACCCGCAGAGAAAATTGCAGCTGCCATTAAAGGAGTGTCTCTGCCAGTTTTGCCCAGGTAATTTAAAAGAAGCATGCTACAAACAGAAATGAAAAACAGAAACATATATACTATCAAACTGTTGACTTCAATTTAAAGCAGATAAACAATCAGCCATCTTTTTGTCTGATTTTCAACAGTTTCTTGTTAGTAGCCCTACAGTTGTGCCTAATACTTGAAAAAGGTATTCAATGTCATCAACATATGACTCATGAAGTTTGCTTTTTCCCTCTGCTGTCAGAGAGGACCACAGTGCACTGCATAGGACATGAGTAGGAGTGCCTTTAGAAATAGAGATGTACTAGCCTTACTTATATCACTAAAAGGGAGGAAGAGGTCAAATAAATGTATCTTACACATGCAACAGGTACTCCTGACTTATTAGTAAGTCTTGCCATTCTACAAGCTCTCAGACTTCCTGATCTGATAAATCTGATTAGTGTGCCTGACAAATGCAAGCTGCCCCTGGCACGCCTGCCTCACTATGAAGCTGTCTTTTGAGTTGAAGGAAAGCCTTTAACCCACCTCACACACATGAGAGAACATAGCTGTTCTTGAGCACAAAGTATGTAAAGAATGAAGTGCTGGATAATGAATAAAAGCAGCAAAACAGAATTATGAGCCAAATAGATGGCTTACCTCTTGCCTTTCTGACCAATTGCAAATTACAGTCTCTACTGCTGATGTATAGTTGAGTGGAAAAAAGGTGACAGTTCACCAATACCCAGCCCCTCAATTGCTGAAAAATTCAAATAGCAAGAAGAGAGTAAAAGTAAAATACTAACAGGAAAGCTGTAAGTCTTTCTTTACTGCCTGAGGCCCCAAAGTTTACAACCAGCATCTTGATACCAAGCCTTTAACCCGCAACATTACAAGTTTCACAACTTAGCACAGCTTCCCGAGTCACCAGCACTGTGTACCTTGGCATCATCTACCACGTTTCAAGAGACCTTTAGCAACCTTTGGCAAAGCACTTTGAACCAGGTTGCTATCACAGAGGCTTTTCCCCTGTGTACCACCTACCAGATCATAGGACAGGAATGCAAAAGGGAAACAGTTTTTGGTATTAGAAAATACTTGCTGTTTGATAGGAGCCAGCAAGAAAAGAGCAGTAAACAGCACTTGGGAGTGGGCTCCTGCCATCAGCTCACACAGTTAAACCCAATGAGAAAAGTCACTTGTAGCACATGCTGGAATTTAGTAGCTGTGTTCCCTCTCACCCACAGAAGAGGAGGGTCCTGTGAGCCACCAGTCTATATACTGTAAGAACCGTAAACCAACAAAAAAATAGTTGCAGTAGTAAAGCAGCAAGTTCTCTAACAGAACTCACAGAATGCATGCAGTAGAAAGAAGGTTTAGAAATCTTTGTTAGAAAACCAAGTCTCTTTCCAAAAAAATACATACTGAAGATCAATAGAACAAATAGACTTTCATTTATATTTACGTATTTGTGAAGTGAATGTTTATTCTTCTTCTTAGCTGGGCAACTGTGTCCTATATAGATTAACTGGCTATTAAGTTCTGTAAAGGGAGATATCATTATGACAAGTAGATGATAGTCACAATATCACAAATGCCCCTGGTGAGATCTCTGCTCCTGCTTAATTTTGAACATACAAGTGCTCCAATTAATTTTGAAGTGTGGAAACAATCCCTGTGTGGAGGATTAGACTCAGTTTTCTGTACAATTAAGCATATGCTTTCTGTTTGTGATTCAGGACTTTAAAAACAGACTGGAGGAGGAAGGTGGAACATCTTGCCTAAAATCACCCAGTGGTGGCAGCGAGTTAAAAGCCAGGAACACAATACAAATCCCCTATGCCACACTAACAGGCTTCACCCCTATTTAGGATACGATAACTAGGTTAAATCAAGGACAGAAATGACACTAAGGGCTGAATTGGTCTTTTGTACCAGCCACAGAACAGCTACTTCTAATGCATCTTCAGCCCTGAAAACCTGGTTCTTCCATCTATTGCACCCCAGCCCTCTTGATTCTAGAATAACACTGCACCATACATGAAGCTACCCATGAAGAACCTACTGTGCTTTCAATCTGTTTCTCATCATTGAAACAAGTCTCTAATGCAGGTGCTTCTTTGGCTTTCACCATTTCCAGTGAAATATGTTTTTACAATACATCATGTTATTTCATGTTTTGCATGCCAAGCGGTCTAAGCTGGGAAGCGATAGCAGCCAAGTGAGATAAGAGTCAAACAGGCTTACTTCACACCTTGTGAAATAAGGTTTAAAACTAGGTTTGTCAAGGGATGGAGAACAAAGCGTGAAGAGAAGTGAAGTGAAAGCCTGGCAGGCCTTGATGAAGGGACAGCATAACAGAGGAAACTGTCACACTTCCCTCAGAGAGCATCATGACTGCAGATTATTTCAACTGACAGTACATGCATGAACACCCAGAATGGGAAAAACATGAGGAATCTGAAGTCTGTGCATAGTGATATAACAAGTTTATTAGATCCACAGAGACACGGAGGACTCACAAGCAGTCAAGACTGTGCTATGATGGATGCAGACTCTTCATAAAGGTCTTGAAGACAAGGAAGGCTTGCACCTTTGCAAAGAAGCCATTTAAATGCACAGAACTTTTCCCTGGTGCAGGTTATAAGCCAATTCAGAACTAATAGGTCAAAATCAGACAGGAGGCTAAGAAAGGGGATATTATGGTGGGCATTTGCTATGGGTCTCCTGATCAAGAGAAGGAATTAGAGAATCCAAGTCTTTGGACAGCTAAGAGAGACTTCATAATCACTGGGCACAGGGGACTGTAACCATCCTGACATCAATTGCCAAAGCAGGGCACAGGCAGACCAGATTTCTGGAGAGTATTGAGGACAGTATTTTGATACACAATCAGTGACCCAAGTGGGGAAAATGTTCTACGGATCTACTACTCACGTGTAAGGAAGAACCGGTCAGGTATGGGAAGGTGCAGAGTAGTCTTGGTTGCTAAGGCTATTCAGTGGTGGATTTTAAAGATCAAGAGTAAGTGAGGAAGGTAAGCAGCAGAATTACAACACTGGAGAGAGCTGGCTTTAATTTGGTCAGTGATCTGGTTGGCAAGATCCCATGTGAGATGGCCTGATGGGCAAAGGGGTCTGGGAGAACTGTTTGACCTGAAGGATAACTGAACATAAAAAGCACAAGTGTGGCACATCCTGATGTACAGGAAGTTGATCAAGTGTGGTAAAAGAACACATGGAGGAACAAAAAACTCTTAACTGACTTCAAGGAAGCATCCTGAAGGTGGAAGGATGGTGGGCTGCCTGGGAAAAACAGTCACTGTCCAGTAATGCAGGGATGCAGTTAGGAAAACTATAGATTTCAGCTGGACTTAGAACCAGCAAGGGATATGCAGAACAAGAAGAAAAAGGCTCCTGCAACAAGAAAGGCTTCTGTAAATACATTGGTACAAAAAAAAAGGTTCAGAGCAAACAACATCCATTCCTTTCCCCTCATCAGTGAAGACAGTCATCTTGTCACAGAAGGCAATCAGATCATTTGGGCATGCTTTGTCCTTGATGAATGCAGTCACCTTCTTAACTTTTGTATGCTTGCAAATGGCTTCCAGAGGATCTTCTCAAAGAACTGAAGTTAGGCTGACCAGACATTGTTCTCTCCTGGGACCACTATTGAACAGAGCAGGGAACCGAGTGACAAAAGATTTGTAAAAAGTAGAGGCTACATGTCTTCACTGAAGAGGTCTGTTTTAGGCCTAATGGCAGAGTATGGGAGAATGAAATATTACTCATGGCAGAAGAACAAGTTAGGACCCAGTTATGCAAACTGAGCATAGATATGTCAACGGGACATAGTGATGTGCACCAAAGCTCCAGAGGAGGCAGCCAATATCATAATAAGACTGCTCTCTATGACTTTAGAAAGGCTGCAGCAATTATGGCCTATTTCTGATGCCATCTACAAGAAAGCAAGGAGGAAGAAATTCAGGCTGGTCAGCCTAACCTTAGCACTTTGAGAATATCCTCTGGAAGCCATTTCCAAGCATGTAAATGTGAAGAAAATGACTACTCACAGCCAGCATGGATTTACCAAGGACAAAGCATGTCTGATCAACCTGGTTGCCTTCTATAATGAACTGACTGCTTCATTGATTAGGGGAAAGGAGTGGATGTTGCTTTCACTTTAGTTGAGCTTTTGACAGTCTGCCATGGCCTTCATGTAGCCAAACTGGAGGGACATGGTTTGAATAGGTGAATTGCAGCATGCATGTAAAACTGACCAGAGTACTAGGCTCTTAGAGCTGTGGTCAGGAACTTGAAGTCTAACTGGAGTTAGACCAGATACTAGCAATGTCCCTCAGGAGTCAAAAAAGGGATCAGTACTGTGTAACATCTTTGTTAATGACATGATGAGATGGAACACACCCTTAATAAACTTAAATGTCACATTGTGGGGAGTGACTGGTGAATGGGAAGACAGCCCTGCCATGCTGAGGGACCTCAGCAGGCTGGAGAAATGGCCTGGCAGAAACCTCATGAAGTTCAACAAAGGCAAAAGCCCTGCACCTGGGCCAGACTGATGACTGGGTAGAAAGCAGCTAAGAGAGGCGTGGGCAGATGGAATGTGACTCAGCAAAACACCCTTACAGCAATGAGGATGACAGGTGACATGCTGTGCTTTGTTAGTGAGAGCAAATCAAGCAGTTCTAAGGGAATTATTATTGCTTGTATTTGACACTTAGGAGATTATATCTGGAATACTGTGCCCAGTTTTGGGCTTCCCAGATGCTGACATAGTGGCAGATTCATATGTCTTCATCCTGAAGACACTGGCAAAATCCCAACACCACAAATGGAAAAACAGTGGCTTGATTTAAAAAGCTTCCAAGTAATTTATTTGATAATCACTAACTGTATTGTTTGAACAAATCTGTATCTACCCCAAAGCTCCTACAAGTCATTAGCAGATTAATTCCAATATATAAGGTTGTATCTGCCCACCCTCCAGCAAATTTATCAGAAAGGGGGAATTTACCACTGTGTCTGCAGTGTTTCTAAGGGAAGCTCTCCTCTCCTATGTTTTTTTTTGTCAAAGAGGCTGTCTTAACATTTCTCCTAGCTTCTAGCAGTGATTTCTCTAAGAAACTGTGCTATCATTGTCTGTTCTAGGAGTGATTTCTGGAGAGAAGCCAAGACACAGTAAGTCTTAATACCACATGCTGTTATCAACCCATACTGGTTTCAACAATACTACTTCTTGCTTCAGAGCCCACACACTGCAGAACCCAAACAGAGTGAGAATAAGTCTTGTCATTCCCAGAGGTTGCTAAGAAACATGGTATGATAGCTCTAGTTCCTTTTTTTTTTAATCCCTCTGTTCCACAGACAGCCTCCATAGTTCTCAAAGATTGTATTGCCTGTCTGTTTGGAAGTCAATCTGTCTGTCAGAGTTCCCTGCCACCCTCCTTCAATTTTCGGCCAAATTCAACCTTCTCTAACAGAGAGCTGAAAGCCTCAAAGATATGAAGTTTCTACAGATCTTCTGAACATGAACTGCTGGATTTAGTTGCAGTTCAGTGAGTGACACAAGTATTGCAGAGCAGTAATTTGCACTCAGGCTACAACAGATTTATTTTGCAACCACAGTTAAGCCGAGAATCGTGTAACATAATACCTTACCCTCCCATTGAAACACCTGCTGCTATGAATGGAGCTGAGGGGAGCAAGCTGTGTATATGATGAATAACAGCCTCCAAATCCTCTGTGTTAGAGGCACAGTAGGTCCTTGGTGTCTGTAAGGAGTCAGAAGGAAAAAATGCCATCATAAGCTTTTGTATTATCCTTTAAGGACAAAGCAATCTGAGCAGTGGATCATTTTTACACAGGATAAATTTAGCATTTATCGTGAAGCTGTACTAAATGGCAAATATAACCCCAAAGCACTTCACAAGGAGGTGGAGGGGAGTTGTACTTGCCATCATTACAAAATAAAACAAGTGACAAATATCTTCAGTATCTGCAACCTCCAGGTCATTAGACAAAATCTGTACACAGAGCAGTGAGCTAAACTAGACAGAACTACAGCAGAACTAGATAGGCACCGGTATTTTTAAGATACCCTGGGGAAATGGAGACATATCATAAAGGCTGCAATTTACAGAAGAGAAAGTTGTAACAACAATTTACCATCTTCACCCATATTCAAATGCAAGATAAAATGCTAGATTTCAAGTACTGACAGCATTTGAAAAGTAACCAAAATTTAGATTCTACACGCAATACAAGCAAATAAATAGATAAATTCACCAGTGCTGTTTGCCTGATTTACTAAAACGTTCTATTAACTAAAGTGACGAAACATGTATCTTATCCTGTCTCTATCTACCATCAGTTTCTTCAAATCTTGAATTTAGACTTCGAATGATTTCTACTGTATCACTGACATTTGGGTGACCCCTTCCATGATTTTACAGGATAAGCACAGCTTTTGAGCCTCACCTCCACAGACACTTGTTATAGGCCACAATCTAGGGGAATATTTGAAGCTGTATAAGGGAGAGAAATTCTTTTAGGAACCATAAGAATCACAGTAAAGTGAGGGTTTGGGTTTTTTTTCCTAATTTTCTAGATTTCATCTACAGCAAAAGAGAGCTTTTAACTACAGAGTTTTTACTAATATGTTAATGATTTTCACTGAACTATAGGAAGCAGCTGACCTGCCAAAATTCAGTATGAACATTAAACTAAACAGAAAAATACTTAATTATGAGTTAATTGAATTTATTTGTTGCCTGAAGCAACAATGTTTTATAATGAGGGTTTTTTTTTAAATTGCTTTCAGTTAAAAAGCCAGAGTATTTTGGGGCAATTTTAACTAGTCTCTTTAGATGAGACTAATTATTTAAACTTAAGAATATTGAAATGTTGAAGTAAAAGATTAAAAAAAAAGGGAAAATCTGCTAAATCTGGATAATTAAAACTGAAGATGTGTTTAATTTCTACTTATGTTGCATTGCCAGGTCTCATCCACATGAATTACACTTCACTGGTTTACACCCAATTAATTAAACCCAGTGTGAATGTGGTTTATTTTAATTAAATTGACAAGTTTACAAGGAAAAAGAAATTATTTTTGGTAACTAGGGTCTAATATATTCCAAATGAAAGTGTATTTTATGAAGTTTCTAAAACTAGAGAGATACCTTGCATTTTAACGTCAGTTAATTCCTGACACTTTGATGTCTATTTGTCTGCTCACTGTGTGAAGATATTTTATGACACCATCTTAGCTCACATTGGCTGTAGACAATCTAATATTTGAATTTTCCATAAAATATTTCACAATCACTTTCAATAACCAATGAGAACAGCATTTTAAAACTGTTTCTTTAAATAGCTAACATTTGGTGTAAATTTGAACCCATTTTTAAAGAGCCTAGAAAGAGAACTACTTGCATGAGCAATTTCTACTGTGGTGTTCAATTATGATTCAAAATCTTTAACTAAGGATCTTACATTGAATTGTAGAATTCCCCACCACCACATTTGCAGAACATGTGGTTGTTTCAGCTGGTTTGCTTTCACAGTAAGATCTTATAAAGCTTAAAGATGTAAATCCGATTACAGTAAAATACACACAATGAATCCAAACAAGAGATCTTTTCTCTCAGCAGTTCAGAAATTCATCAATAAGGACTCTGTGTGTCACAAAACTGCTTTGTAGATCCATCTCTAAAAGTATGCTGAAAACTCCTCCTAACATGGCAATATATACACTGAAATGCTCTATCTGATTATGGGAAAATATTCTGAGCTTTTTTAAAGTTGAGACCAGGGTATTAAAAAAGTACAAAACAATACCAAGTATTATGTACATTTATTCCAGCTGCAGAGCTGTCAGCAAAACACATCTGAAGAAACAAAGCTTATTCAGCAATAATTCATCATGCTTTGTCCCTAGCTGCAGAAAATACTTAGCTTCAAGACTTTGCCATTTTGCCAGTGAAATTTCCAAGCAAACGTGGTATGTCTATCTCAAAGACAAAAAATATAGCCAAATTTGGCATAATTGCTGAGGAAACATATAGGAACATATTTAACTTTCAGGATACAGCTATCCATATAAGTCTGGTTCATTAGTTCAGTAACATATAATATGGATCAATCTTAATGGCACAACTTTTTAACCATATCAAAATCTATTTTAAACTCTTATTGGCAATTGGGGAAGTAATTACAATTTCTGATGTTTGGATCTGTATGTTAAAATAATGGGAGAAAATGACATTGATTGAATAGTATTTCTTGGATGTGTCCACTTTAAATACTGTAGTATTTTTTGAAAGAAAAATGTAAGGATTGTTCATTTTAATGTTACATATATTAATAATTTAAATTATTTCCTAAATGACACATTCACGAAAATTGTGTGTTGACCAGTTGACCTCTTTGAGCTTTAAAATAAAAGATTAATATTAGCACATGATTGATGTATCAAACTAGATTCTCTTCTCTGCATTTTCAACACGAGTTTCATTTAAATCCAATTGTACAAATAGACACAAATGATTTCATATATACCGCTTGTGAGAGATGTTTATCTTAGAAATCATCCTTACCAATAGCTCCTCACCAGCAATTCCTCGATTGTTAAAAACCACGCATCTAAAAATTGAGACAGTAAATTCAATTATGCACATTGTTTATCCCACTAAAAAAAGATAAACACACAAATCCCCTTGAAAATGCATAAAGAAAAATGAGCCAGTTCTACAAATAAGTTCAACATATATTTACAGTTCTACAGGTCCTAAACTCATCCTGATCCATTTAGAACAACCTTTATACCAAAATAGAGTTTACTGAAGTCAATGGGATTCTATATGAGCTCTGTGATTTGCCAGTCAAGGTCAGATTGCGGGATGAGAGCTCCAAGCTTTTACCTGAGGATGGTAGCTGCATCTTGTTCTGCCTGCACTCTGAGCTGGCCAAATATGAGCCAAAGCTCTGCCAGTGCAGAGCTGACTCTGAAGAAGTGCTCTGAAAGAGAATGGCAGAGACCCATGCGTAGACATCCTCCAACGCTATATAGCTGCATTAAATAGCACAAAATGTACCCAAACAAAATTATGACGACAGTTGCATCTGAAGTGTCCTGGGGACGGGTATTCTTTTTCAGCTGGTATAGCAGAAGTTTCTGCTCTCTTTATGCTGGTGGGAGTCTCCAAATTTTCTAGCAGCATTACTGCTATGTTCTAAGATCTATGTTTTCTTAATAGATCTTACATTTCTATTACTCTTCTACCATTTCCAACTATAAAATTTTGTTAAATAATATATGAATATATATACTTTTAGATGTGTTAAAGGCATAAAAAAATTACTTATTTTGGTATTTTTCTCAAATGCTGCTGTTTAAAACCAAGATTGTAGCATTCTGTTGAAATCTGACCCAAAGCTCTCCTTTTTAATGCTATACCTTCTTTTCTTAGGTGATCAAATGCAGATATTTCTTTAAGAAATACTTAAAAAATTAATATTAAGAAGTTGTTGATTTGAGGGCTTTTCTCCTCTGATTTTTTTACTGGTAAGTTTTAAAGCTGTTTTAAAAGTACTTTGAACTGCTACTTTACTTTCATAATTTAGCAAAGGAGTTATCCAAACCTCCAAACAGAAAAGAGGTAGTCAGACATGCAGATAAAAGCTCATATATATATATTTGAAGAAGTTATTATAGTCAGTACCAGAAGGCAATCTGCAAAGAGAAAATGTAATATTCTAAATGCAGATCCTGGAACAATGAGAACTTGTTTTAAAGCACAGCAGTAGCAATATGACTATAAAAAGGAATCTACTCATCAACTAATCTGCCTATTTTACCCAGCTCTGACTAGAAGCCTTAATAACAAAACTAAATTAAGCAGCGACAATTAAGAGGTGATGAACCTCTCACTTCACCATCACCAGTAAGTGTAGGCTAGCTCTCCCTTTTTCAGTCATGAATTTGAGGCTGCTGAATCAAGCAATCTTGGCATTCAGAAGCTGACCTCCGAGGCCTGCTGCCAGCAATCCATCTCCACAAGTCTTCTTGGAGATGAATAGAAAACCCTTCTCTAGCAAGTGTAAAGGTAACATGAATACTGATATTATAATTTATAAAGCAGCAGCAAAGGCCTACGTTGACTTAGCTTGCTCTCCCTGCAATCTCTAAGGCACATCTGTAGATAACAGCCCTTCCAAATGTACTGCTGTTACATAATTCTAATATTATTATTATTATTACTAATACTTTCTTACATAAACCAATGCCTTTAGAACTCATTTGCCTGAGGAAAAGCATCTTATGCATACACACACTTATATTTGATCTTATTAGAAGAAGCAGAATGCTATCAATGAAATACAACAGTACCTATATCCCAGCATTTCACTTTGATGGATCATGTGAAGGATGTAGGATTCCTTGCTCGTTCCTGTCAGGCCAGGCAATAACAGGACAGTGGGTCTTGTGCTGGCATCCGGATAGTATAAGCTGTCATTATTATCAAACCAATCCAATGAAATCTGTCCTCCATCTGCTGTTTTAATGAGCTCACTGAAAGGCACATTTCAAGACAACACTGATTAGATTGAAAAATACATGCATACTGCTTACAGTGTACAAATTACCAGGTATGAATTCTGCATTTAGCTATGTTTTAATACTCAAAGTGCCACCTATGTTTGTTTACATGTTTAACATTCAGAAAGAGCCACATCTACAGCTGATGTAAGTTCGCAATGTCAATTTGTGGCATAATTCCCATTTACAGTAAATAAAGACCTGGCCTCTCATGAATTACTGCTGATGGACTGGAAGCTTGTAAATGTGATTTTTTTGGCACTGCCTTCTATTCCATATAGGTTTGCATAATGCAGATTTCCTTTGGATCATCTTAAGAATCTTTTCATAGCACATGGGACAATGTGTTAAATATTTATCATATATTTTTCTCTTTCTCCAAAAGAGCAGCAGGTATAAGGGATGGCACCTGTTGTGTTCAAAACATGGAACACAGATACACACACTACTGTATCTTTCACCCTGTATCTTCACAAACTTTGCTAGAATGCACTCTTAAAGCATATATCTTAAGAATGTAACAACCATGATAATATCACAAGACACTAGGCATGCATTAAACAATGACAAGAAGGTTTCATTCTTTTTTTAGAAACATACAGCATATTCCATTTTCCTGGAACTGAAGACATTGCACAAGAGAGTTTGTGAGGGAGCTACCAAAATGTAAGCCTACCTTGCATTTGATTTTTCATTTGAAAGTCTTGAAAGCACCTACTCCAGATTTTAAAGCTCCTCAGCCTTGTTGGACTCATTAGCTCAGCTTTGCCCTTTTTCAGTAATGGGAAATAGATGCAATGCTGGTGTGTACTGCCAACATAATCTCCAATGGTGCAAAATAAGCATTGCCCCATGGAACTATGTTTCTTCCCTTGCAAACCTTGAAACAGAGAGTATACAAGAAGGGCTAGAAAAAGTGGACATAGCCGTACCATTGAAATGTTTCCTAGTTACTAAAACTAAGGGAAGCTCTTAAATGCTAAATCTATTCTACCATGCAAACAGAGCTGAAAACAACTTGTGCTGCATCCAGGTTCCGGAGCATAAAAGTACTTCTCCTTAGGTCTTGCGCCAAATGCCTCATTTGCCAGACTAAGTCTCATTTATATGTAAGAGAGATCAGCTGAGGACAAACACTAAATGTAAGATTTTTCCCTCTTAGAATTTAGGCAACAAAGAATACAACATGAAACCCACAGGTGAAAGTTGCTGTGAAAATCCCATAAGTTTCATATATTCAAAACAAGGCTGAAGTGGCCATGCTATGGTTAAGGTATAATATATTGGTTCAAGGGACAAGATACAGTGATTGCATGATCTTTGCAAAGTGATGGCATTCAAACACCATAACATTTGATAAACCTGTGCTGCCATCTAGAAAGACCTCAAAAGGTTAGAGAAAAGGGTTGATAAGAACTTTGTGTACAATGAGCACAACCTGAAATGCAGAAGGCTCCCTCTGAACATCAAGAAACACGTATTTACTGTGAGGGTAACCCAGCACTGACACAGGTTGCCCAGGGATGATATGGAGTTGCCATCTCTAGGGATATTCAAAAGCTGTCTGAACATAGTCTGGGACAACTGGCTCTAGGTGGCCCTGCTTGAGCAGGGAGGTTGCATAAGGTGACCTCCAGAGGTCCCTTCCAACCTCAACCATTGTGTGATTCTGTGAACATACAACCGCATCAGTTCCTATATTGTCACCAATATTTAATGCTTGTCTGAAGTTAAAATAGAGCCATTTGGGAGTCTTGACCTTTTAAATCTACTATATATTGAATCCAGGTTAGGCATGGTTCCAAGGCTATGATGGGAGCTGTAAAAGCAGGCATAAAGCAAAAACCCATGCATGAACCTGAGCAATGATGGTAGATGGGACACAGTAAGAGCAAAGTAACTGCTGGCTACCAGATCAGTCACTTTCCAGAATAAAGGCACTTACTTCCTGTACTGTACTTGGGGCCTAGAGGTGATAAAGGGACGCAGAAGTGTTTGCATCCGACCTTCCCAGCACCAAATCGTGGGATAGTAAGTTTCTGTCACAACAGGGCAATATTCCTCAAGAAAGCGGCAGAAGCTGTCGTTGGTGGCCACCAGCTGGGGTTTCTAGGAAGAGAGACTGCAGTCAGGCATGGGCATTCATATAAAAACCCCTGACAAATAAATAAATAAAGAAAAACTTATTTAAAGCCTCTCCTTTCATGCTGAAGTGAACAGAATCTCAAAATGTCCAACTGAAAAATGAAACCCATTAAACATAATGGATTCTTTAACTATTTCCTATTCACCAGCATTGTATCTTTCACTAAGAAATCAAAACCATACAGTAGGCAAAAAAAAAAAAAAAGAATCCATTTTCTTGCACTGCACAGAACTGATGCTTAATCTGCGCACTTAGTGCACCTGCAGTACGTATTTTAACCTGGTAGGACTCTCCTCCCATCTCATACTACAGCACAGAACTGTGTTGGTTGCTCTAATAACACCCTGTATACTGAGATATATCTTGCATCTTCCATTTGTAGACCACTTAACATGTAAATCCCTGTGTACCAAAACCCTCCTGTTTCAGCAACTGCATTCCTTGAACTTTTCTTTTATGCTGAACCTCCAACGTGAAAACATTAATAGGACAATAACAGATGCTTTGGAGAAAATGGTTACGTATACACAGCGGCAGTGGCACATCCTCCCTTCATCTTCGTCCTCTGTCCAAGATTAAGTACTCTTCTGATGAAGAAGAAAGCTATGTTCTCAGTGGCTCCCTAAAGGACCATGGCAACACACATGCCTTCAACAACCACAGATCTTCTGTAATGCATATTTTCAGCCAATTAAGCATTCAACGAGGCATACTCACCACAGGGCCACTTTAGATCTGGTCTGGTTTACTGTACCCAAGTAATTCGCTATTGCCTAATTCCTCTGGGAAATCACTGCCGAGGAGAAGATGTACAGGTGTGTCCTAGCCCCTAAAACACTGTGATAGTGGTTACAAAGGTATTTACAGTGGTGCTGAAGGCAGGCAGAAGGACAACCAAGTACTTTATCACCTGCCCTTCTAGTAAACCAAAGAGGTCGGGGTTTTATTCTGGACTGGGGGCTCCTGACCTCCCTTTCCAAACCGTCGCCCCCCAGCCAAGCTCTCTCTCTGGTACAGATGCACTTCGAGGACGCCCGCAGCAGGAGCCCCTTTCCCCTCCTTGGATGGGTATGACAAGGCGAGCGCTCCCTCAGGCCGGCCGGCCCCGGACTAAACCCCTCAGCGGCGGGGGCTGCCGGCCCGGCCCGGCGGCGGACACTGGCCTGCGCGGGGGTGAGCGGGGTTACGGCCAGCTGGGACCCGGCACGGCACCTCCGCGGGAACGGCTGCGAGGACGAGCTCCCTGCCCCCGCCCGGCCATTTCTGCCCTGAGCGCGTGGGTCGCGGTGACCTTCGCGGGACGGTCCCCCCTTGGCGGGACACCTGCGGAGCCCGCCCCGCCGCCCTGCCACTCACCTTGGCTATGCTGCTGAGGTAGTAGCAGGCGTAGGCGACGCCAAAGCCCAGCACCAAGGACAAGCCCACGCCGGAGCCGAAGAGCCCCACTCGGACCTGGCTCTCCAGGTAGAGGGACAGCTCCCTGGTCAGCACCTGCCAGTCCATCGCTCGGCAGGGCCGAGCAGGGCAGCGCAGCCCGGCTGCCGCAGCCGAGCCCACCGCGGCACGGAGGGAGGGAGGAAGAAGGCGCAGAGCCGCTGCCGTTCGGCTCCCGCTGCCGCGGACTGCTCCGGGCTGTAGCACCGCCCCCCCGCAGGCCTCACCGGGAGGGGGCCTGGGACCGGGACCAGGACAGGGGCCGGGGCCAGGCGCAGCGCGGAGGGGCAGGCTGCTGACCGGACGGCCTCTGCAGTGGGTGCCGGGCCGAACCGGGCCGGGCTGGGCCTGGCTGCGCAGGGGAGGAAAGCTTGAGCAAAGCAGAGGTGCGCGGCCTGGGGCACCTCAGCCGGCCGGGCGGCAGGGCCGGCACCTCCACGGCACGGCAGGTGCCTTACTGGAGCGCTTTATGTCCCCTCAGCCCTGAGCTGTCCCTCAGGCAAGGCGTGCGGGGTCAGGTAGGAAAGGGACCGTGAAGAGCAGGTGATGCGGACGCGTGGAAACACAGTCGTTCCTGGGCAAGCAGTGTGTCCCCTTCCCAAAGAGTGTTCGTTGTACAGAATACAAGTCCTGTGTCGTGCAGGAGGAAGAGGGGACACCGGTGCTTCCAGAACAGCATTGGTTAACCAGTAGTATCTATCTAAATATTTTGAGTGAGCTGAACTGCTTTTCCACTCTCGCTGCTGTTGCAAGATGTTAGTGAGGATCAGAGAGGAGCAGACGTATTCTGTAACTTCCGTGAGAAATTCTACATGCTCCCTTTTTGGCTGTGTGGATTGTTGCATGGTGGCCCTCGTGTGTTTGCGAAGTGAGATGCTTCCCACTCCAGCTTCAGAAAAAGATGCACAGTATCGGTGTGTTTTCCTTGGCAAAGTCCTAGGAGTGCAGCTGACAACACAAAGATCCTGGAGCTGAGCATCTGCTATTTCAGATGGGTACATACACCACAGGACACAGAAATACATTCTTTCTCCTTATTTTGTGTCACAGCTCCATGATCTGTTGTGAGAAGACAAGACTTAGCTTGGTGAGACTCTTCATACCTGTTTTCTTGCTATATCCAGATTTTAAAATCCAGTTGAATTGGGGACCATAACCACCAGAATGTAAGTGCATAAAATGAAATGTTACCTATTTCAATTGCTTCTCCTTACTCGAATCGGTCTTACCAGAGAGATTCTGCATCTGAAATAGTGGTGGCAAGCTCTTGGATATTGGGCCACTTTAACTTAGAGTAATACTGAAAGAGACTTTAGTTTTCCATCCTGTAAAGAGCTCCATGTTCATGCTGTGTGATCAAACACCCTCTTGCTTTGGTGCAGCAAGGGTGGATTCCAGTCCTGCTTTAACAACTACCATGAAACCCCACTGTAACATCTACAGACTGCAGTCAGATGCTTGTTTCCAAACGCATTGCTAAGGTGAGTATGGAATTTGGAAACATCAAGCAGATCTTACCATTCAGGCTGACAAACAAAAATCCTCTGCTTGTCACCTTCTTTTTCTTCTCAAGTTAAAGCAACTTGTACAGTGTTAAGAATTTTTCATTTAAGAATCAGGGTGATAAAAGTATGCAAAGTAATTAATTGATAGTGCATTAAGAAAGGTAAACTAATAAGAGTGTATTGCAAAATTCTGAAGAAATGTAAAAATGGCTATTCTTCTTATGCTGTCAGCTGCCCAAAAGTTGCCCAGGACATGGTGATAGAGCAATGGCAGCCCCTGAAAACAGTGTGGGAATGGGTAAGCAGAGACCAGGAAGGATCTGGGGGTTGTTCCTTTTTCCCAGTAGATGTTGCAGAAAAAGAAAACTGGATCATTGGAAAACCTATTGTCATCAGCACTGCACTTCCTCTGCTTCTGCTTACAGAGAACAGCCATATCCAGGTCTTGGTCCTGACTTGGTGGGAATGTGTATTGTACACTCCAGATAAAAGTATTTATCATGATGGAACACTCCAGTGTGAGCAGCTGGAGTAGATAGCTTAATTCTGCGAACATGTAGGCTTCATCAATCATATGAACATAGGAATCTTCAGAGACGCTAACACGGCTGAGATGAGGACTAGACTTCAGGATGCAGCAGAACCTACTACATCCGAAAAAGGAAACTGGTTGTTGCTTGCAGCAGACTGTTGTCCTGCATTCAAGTCCTATCCCCATGAAGCTGAAGAATCCTTGAGCTACCCAAAAATGGAAGGAAAGAAAAATCCCAAATGGCTGAGAAAGACATTTGTCCATGCTGCTAGGAAGTTTATAAATGCACATATACACACATTCAGCTGATGGTATGGCTGCTGATGGTTAGAGAAACCCTTCTGAGGCATACAAAGCCAGCAGTTTAATGACTTGAAAATCTAGAGAGATTGAATGTACAAAAGATATCAAACAAAGGCTGATAAGGTTTATCTGGTCTTTGATCATTATACCCTGTGTTGATTAATCATGGGAATATTAACAGTGTCAGGCGTTTATGACATGCCATAGGCAAACCAAAACAAATTACACCTGCCGAGAAGGGCTGAGGGTTTTTTGTTGCTGAGTAAGAATATTGCTACACTGTCACTAATGTTAATAACTTCCTTCTGTTTTAAGCCTTCCTCATCAGAACCACCAGTTCCAGTGCTGGATTTTTTTCAAGCCTTTAAAAGTCTTTCCTTTGGCCTACAACCCATTTGCAGAGCTGAAAAAGAAAAGGCTGCATTCTGCTCATATTACAAGTGCTTCCAAGCAATTTAGTGATTGCAGATTGTGTGTGGGGGAAGGAAAAAAGGTGGTCACTGTGGTGCTCTGAACTCTTACCTTATTTTTTTTTGGAGGAAGATAGTCTTACATTCCCAGAAACTTTGTGCTTTGCACTATGCTTTCTGCTAAGTGCTTCATAAAATGATTACGTTAACCCACCTCTAATGGATTATAGATTAGGCAGAAAGAAAGGGCACAGGGTTGTTCTAATGGGTTACAGAATAGGCAGAAAGGAAAGGCACAGGACTTTGCTTTTGTACTGTCTTCCAATTTATTTCATTTAAGCAATAGATAATTATTTACAGAAACAATTTGTTGGTCACAGATTTTTTTATGTTTTAACTGCGAAGCTACACTAGTGCTATGTTATCTTTATTTTATTTGTTGTTAGGGGAGTGGTTCTGTGATTATTCAGGGTTTGGAGAGGAGTTATGTTCTTGTTGATATTTCAGTGGATGATTGCAAACTGGTACGAGCACAGTTCTAAGCTAGTATCAGCACAGATCTCAGTAGCCGGCTCGCAGAACTGATTTCAAACAGTTTGCTCTCTGAGAAGGGACAAAGTGACTTTCAAACTCAGAGTTTTAAATTCGAGGTTCTGTTTGTTTATACTCTTTTAGCATTCGTTTAAATTTAGCAATTATCTAACAAAATGGGAAAAGTGTCTTTGTGTCAGCCTGACCTGCCTTGGGAACACTTAAAAAGCTTCAAGTCTATGTGTCAAATATCTGAAAAGTTTTCCATCAGTGCAAGAAAGAGGGCATTTACTGTTCCTGCTATTAATTGTCAGGGGAATAGGAGGAAAAAAGTGCATTTGAAAAATTCAAGTCATCATTTCTTAAGCCTTCCTCATGTGTATTATAGATTTTTCTTTCCTTAAGGTGTGAATGAAGTAGAGAATTAACGAAGTCAATGTAAATGCTCTTTGTTGGAGACTCTTCAAATGTCAGAGGAAACAGCCAGGCTGTGTTTATGTTTGTACTCTTGGCGCTCATGAAAAAAAATCAGTGATTGCGGCACTAGGAATAGCTGCTACTTTTCCCCCCCTTCTGGAGCTTTGCTGCTCTTATCTCCATACTACCATACATTCCTATATCCATATCTTTTTCTTCTATGCATCTCTTCAGTCCCTCATGAAGTATATATTAGTACTTTCCAGTGGTAAAGTTGCAAGGAACGTACATAGGATTCAAAAGGACTGTTTTGTGTTATTTGATTTACCTTTCTTTACCTCCATTTCCTTCCATTTCAGTTCAGCAGGTATAGCAGGTATCCTGATGACAAATGCACGCACATAATCTCTTACAATTTCACTGTCTGGGTGGCTGAAGATACCTTCAACTGCTGCTGCAACATGAAGACTGTCCAGTATTTGTTTCCCTTGGAATGAATCCTGTGGGATCTAGTCTGCATGAAACCAGTCCCCTGCCTTTGAATACAGCAGTCAAACTGACAAATACAAAGTTGTGTTTAGTAGAGGATCAGATCAATCTGACTCATTATAATGTTAAATCATGCTGATGAATCTTTGTGTCATCCAAAATGTTCACAGAGGAGTTAAAATAAAGGTTAAATTTCTGTGATATATATAGCTGAATATAGTTCACAGAAACGTGAGATAACTTCAAACTGATTGTTTGGTTCAGAAACCAAAAATGACAATCCACAGCATGCAGAAAACTGAGAATATGAGACAGTACAGTCTAAGATAAGTTGAAAGTGAGCCAATATATGAAGGATATTTCTCTTGGTCAAATTAATTCTTTCATTAAAAATGTTAACAGAAGCTGATACAGAACTTGGAGAATTTTTACAAGACTACAGCAGAGATGAGTGTTGAATCTAGGTTACATGTCCTCCTGGATCCAAGGAATCTTTATTATAGCTTAAAGTGAAACATTTTCATTTTTATTTACCTATTTTCGTCCCTTTATGAACACTTAAAAGTTGATAAAAATTGTGTTTTGAATTTCAAACTCAAACCCAAACAATTTTACACTCTTTTATAATAATAATATAAAAAAAAAAAAAACCAAACAAAACCCCAAACCACCAAACAACTTCCATGTACATTTGGTAAGCTCTTGTCCTACCTACATCGAGAGTATGGCTTCAGATGAACTCAGCAGAGTCACAAAAATGTCCAATGAATCATTTTCCTTTAGGCAATTTCTTGGATTTTTCTTTAGCATGTTAACTATGAAATTTATTTATAAGCATTAGGTACAACCTTAAATGAGATGTGTGTTAAAAATATTTACTTTATGCAAAGCTTTGTTTAGCAACATTTTTTGTTGTTATTTTTGAACATTTCTAGTTGAGTTTTTAAGAAATACAGATTTCAAAGTCTATCAGAGTGTACTGGAAACCTTCATAGAGTTTAGGATTATATAATGTTGTGACTGGGACTGTTTTCTTATGACAAAACATACAGTGCTTGGATTTTGCCTAAGTTACTCAATGTTTGCTACTATTTTAATGGATTATTAAAATTTAACATAGATATTCTTCAGTGCTTAAGTCATCTTTCAGGCATTACTTTGTATATTAAGTGCCACTGTAATACAAGAAAGACCTGTACTTGACTGTAAGCACACGATTAGACCAACTGATTGCAAGAAAAATTACCATGCACATAGAATTATAGAATCAATTAGGTTGGAAAAGACCTTTAAGATCATCAAGTCCAACCATTAGCCCAGGACTACCAAGACCACTAAACCATATCATTGAGTGCCTCATCTACACAATTTTTGAACACTTCCAGGGACAGTGATTCCACCACATTCCTGGGTAGCCTATTCCAAGATGTGATTAACCTCTCTGTGAAGAAATTTGTCCTAATATCCAATCTGAAACTCCCCTGGCACATGAGGCTGTTACCTCTTGTCCTGTTGCTCGTTACTTGGGAGAATAAACACCCCCACCACACTACAACCTCCTTTCAGGTATGAATTAGGAATATTCTTAAAATATCTTCATGACCCATGGAGACAGTTTATTTTCCTGACAGTCTAAATATATGACCTACCTGGTTCTGACAACACTTGATAAAGTCAAGTGCTTGTTTACAATCAGAAAATTAAATACCAGGAAAAAATTAATCATCCTTCCATTACGTCAACTACTTTAAAAATCACCTATGAATGAAACACCAATATGTGGATTAACATTTGGAAATATCAGGCAGGTCTACATCTTTTAATCCTTTGAGATATGCTGAAGTAGAAGAATTTGTATAGGCATGCAAATACAAGTACATGGTATTTTTATGTATATGGCCCAGATTGCTACAGATTTTTCCTTATTTTGTATTTTAATATATAAAACTTCAAGCTTAACTTCATAGTTTATGTTTGGTTGTGGTTTTTTTTTCTCTCTCCACTCAAAATAGCGAGCCTAGTAAAACTTAAAACCTTAACCAAGGCAGAAGATTCTAGGATGCTTCTGTTAGGGTAAGATAACTTTCCTAACCCTAAAACACTTGCTGAAGTTTTTTGTCAGACAGAGTGTCCTAGTTTTGGCTGGGATTCCTTCTTTTTAGCAGATCTCCAGGGGATTAGTTTTGTTTCACAGCAGTAAAATAAAGTGACATATTTGCAATCTATTCTCTGCTCAGCTATTTGTCCTTCCTAGAAAAGAACTGACAGATAGAACATCTTAGGGAAAGAAACAGCAGCATGGACACCATGGATTACTATTAACAGGTTTTGTCATAGAGGATGGCAGTAGCACAGTGAGAACCAAACCCACCACAGCAATTTGCTGTGCTGTATGACAGTTTGCTCACTATCTGGCGTTAAAAAAATATCATAATCTGCGGAAACTAGTGGATAAATCAGTGCCAGTTATTCATGACATTTCAATACTAACTATTCACGACATTTCAGAAATTTGAGGAAGGAATTGGATTGTGTTATGGATAATAAATCTCATAAATAAACCCGTGGAAATACAGCGTCAACAGGTTAACAGGATAGGTGTGTTTTAGCGCTGATAAGGATACATGGCCACCTGATGGCAGCAAAGGCTGAGGAATTGGGCTTTTTTCTACATTAAACCACGATGAACAGGATAGGCCTTGAAGTTCCTAACTGGTTTTTCAGGTTCTCGAAAATACACATTATGTATATTTTCACTTAAAAAGATGCGGCATGTTCATCAGACTAGAAGTTCCTGTGGAGAATGATTACCTACTTTTCATTAAAAGAAAAAAAAAGAGTGACATTTGGGAAAAACTTTTTCATTCAAACTGTAGCTTTCACCTCATTTGCCAATACTTCCATCCTTCTACCTCAATTAGCTGAGTTAGTTCCACCTGGAAAAGTAGGTGTATTTTGATGAAACCAAGGCAGTTGCTTACTTTTTCCTAATTCTTTTTCCTAATACTTATGTCCTTGGGGAAAAAAAAAAATGCATTTGGGGATGAGGTGGTGGCATCTAATTTTTTCTTTTTTCTCTTTTCAAAATCTTATTTTTGTTTCCATTTTCCCCCACTCCCCTCCTCTGCCACTTTGCTCTCCTTTTCACTCGTTTCTTGTCTGTCTACTTCCAGCATTAAAGCCGGAGCCTGCGAAGCAAGAAAGCCAAAACTGCGAGGGGACTATTCATTAGGGACTGTAATGATAGGACAAGGGATAAAGGGTTAAAACTTAAACAGGGGAAGTTTAGATTGGATATAAGGAAGAAGTTCTCTACTGTGAGGGCGGTGAGGCACTGGAATGGGTTGCCCAAGGAAGTTGTGAATGCTCCATCCCTGGCAGCGTTCAAGGTCAAGCTGGACAGAGCCTTGGGTGGCATGATTTAGTGTGAGGTGTCCCGGCCCATGGCAGGAGGATTGGAACTAGATGATCTTAAGGTCCTCTCCAACCCTAACTATTCTATGATTCTATGAACACACCCTCCCTCCTGCCTCAGGGAAAAACAGAAAATTAAAAATTTTCAGAGGAGGTATAAGAGAACTGCTTGTTCTAATACAGAGTCTTGAACTGAGAAAGCAGAATTTTTGATCTCAGATTGATGCAAATTAAAAAACTTTACCTTTGTTTTTAAATGGAAAACTATATGTCTGTAAACCGGATACCCTTTCTGAACTCCTATGAAGCTCTCTATGCTTATCCTTTATATAACATATTCTGAGAGCTCAGGGTTTATGCAAGATAGTAAACAAGACCTCAAAAGTCCATGAATTAATGACTGTCTTTCCAAGAATTTGGGATTTTTTTTTATTCTAAACTATATAAAAGCTGTATGAAATGGTTTTCACATGGTATTCTCTCTTGAAATAGGCACAGAATCCTTTCTGCATTGCGTGTTCCAGATCCTACATTTCAAGTTCAGCTTCAATCAAACCAGACAGTCCAGAAAATCTTCTATCAAAGTCTCTTTACAATCCATGCAAATACTTCTATTAGGATTCCCTGCCAGAGCCTGACATTTTGCAGAACCGAAAGGCAACCAGGCAGATTCTCAGTGAAGAGCACTCTGGAACGGTTTAGATGAACAGGAGGAGCATAGACTGGATGAGTCCCGAAGTCCTATTTTCTGTAACACTGTGAAGGCTGTCTTGAAAGTTGTTCTACCTTCTAAGAGGGCAGCAGCTGCTTTTACAAAAGGCCAGTATGCTCTCCAACAACAAGTTTAAAGGGATGTCATTAGGTTATGTACAGCGCTGAATTCTGCATATATCAGAGGTCTTCTCTCATGGCCCCTCACTGAATTGCTCTAATATGGCAGGAAGTAGTGAGGAAGACCATAATCAGCAGCTGGAGGAGCACGTGACTCAGCAATACATGTCATTTTGGGTAGCCAGAAGGGAACTCGTTCTGTAGCTATTTTTGTGCATCCAGATTCCTGCACTGAATGCATATTAATAAGTCTTTGCAATTGTAGACAAGAATGCCTAAAGCAGTGTGGATTCCCTTGCTCCAGCCTGTGATTTAACTGCTCTGTCATGACTACCTGAGGTATTCAAAGTGAGCACTGCCTACAAGGCAGGCAGCAGTGCTTAATTACAGCAGCACTGTCCAGGAAAATAAGACATTTGGCAGATGAGCTTTGGAAGCATCTGCTGCAGCAGTTTAAGACATTAGTGTTCTGCCAATCTGCCCTGATGGTCTCCTCCTGTAATGGGAATGGAAGAAAAAAACATAGTCCCATTCCTCTGCTGGTGCTGAGTTTGAGGAGGGTTAAAGTGAGTATGATTTCTAGATTGTAGACACAAAAGGCAAAGAAACAAACCTTCTGCTAAGTCCAGTAGTGAGGCTTAGATGGCATTTTCCCCCACAGTTTGAGAATTGACGAATAACATTACCTGGAGCATGAGCACATCGGTTCACGAGGGAAAGAAAGTCGTCTTTAATGAATTTTATATTCTTTCATGACAAGGTAGCCTGCCCAGTAGAGCAAGGGAAGGTGGCAGATGTAATCTTTCTGAATTTTAGTAAGGCTTTTAATACTGCCCCTCAAAAAATCCTTCTGGACAAGTTGTTCAGTTATGGGATGAGCACCATGGGATTCACAGTGCACTGGGTGAAGCACTGGCTGGAAAGCAGAGCTGAAAGGGTTGTGGTGAATGGGGCTACACCTGACTGGTAAGTGGGCAGCAATGATGTTCCTCAGGGCTCAATCCTGGAGCCAGTTCTGTTTACTATTTTTCTGTGTGATCTGGACAGAGGGGTTGCTGAATGCGTTAGGAAGTTCGCTGATAATACCAAAAGTGGGAGGTGCTGTTGACCCTCCTGAGGGATAAGGCGCCTTGCAGAGAGATGTAGATCGATTGGAGCATTAGGCAATGATTAATGTGATGACATTTAACAAGTCCAAGTGCTGGATTCTGCACCTGTATAAACTGGGAGAGGAGTGGCTGTTTATGGCAAGTAAATCATCTGATAGAAAAAGCAGGTCAGACAAAGGAGAGGCAGGGGATATTGGGATGGACAGAGCAGGAGTGGTCAGGAGAAGGATTATCAAGAGAGAAGAAACTCCAGGATAATATCTGTCTATACACATTGCTGCTGAATTGCAGAAGCACACTCCCTTAAGATCTACAACGCAGGAAATGACCTTCTTGGAAAAACAAATGTAAGGGATAAGCTCTTCTAGGAGAACTAATTCAGACTCCTTTGGTTTTCCTGGTACATATTTCTTGGTTGCAAAAAGCCTTTTTTATGTAACCCTATCAAAGAGTAACAGGAAAACGTACTCCAGCTTGTTCTTAGATATGCATGGACCTTATACTTGTCCATAACTGTCAAAGCAAAAGAAGTAGATCCAGGCAGAGGGGAACATTTTGACCATAAATAGAGCCTAGCTAGATCCTTCAATAGATCAAGAACTCTCCAGAATTTCTGGGATATTCTGCCATGTACCAAATGTAATAAGCTAGCATGAGCTGTGGGTAGCTTTTGTATATGGACAAGCATCTGCAAGAAAACCCAAACTGCCTGACAATAGCACACTTTCCTAGTGTGGTATCTGTTAGTGTTTTGAGGTTTCGACTAAGGAAGTAGAAACCAGATGCTGCTTGGGAGTGCCTACTCTCAGGACACAAGTTCATGGTTAAGGCAACATTCTTTAGCCTTACCACGGATTAGGAAGGAATGAATTATGTGAGGAATGTGGTGGTAGTCTGGTGGTTACATATTCATATTATTGTGATCTGATATGCATACTGTGAGAAAACTGCACAAAAGAAGTCAGGAAGTGATCTCATAGATTCTTCTAGCCATATTAATAACTACAAAGGTGGAAGGAAGCATAGAAACCATAAAAATACCCTGGATACAAGGATAACTGGGCTGTCTTTTATCAACCATTTCCCTGTTGACCAAGAAATAGTATTCTTTTGTCTAGTTCAGACTTGTCTGTCCTTTATGATAGATGCGTTTTAACAGTTGGCACAGAACATTATTAGAGAGAGACAAAACCAATCGGAAGGCCATTTTAAAAATGAAAAACCACATTCTATATCAGATTAGGCAGGATGTGAAGAGTTAAAGGAAATCCTTTAGTGTCATAAAAGTGAGAACAAAGAGTGTAGTTTATGAAGAATTCCATGGTAGGTTATGTGCTCAGAGTCTGAGTAGGTACATCCTCCTTGAGGGATGCTGCAAGGTGGAAAGAGGGAACAAATTCCCCCTTTTGCAGAGTGGAGCACCTGAACACCAGCTAAATAAGCTCCCGGGCTGTAGAAGTATATCCCCACTAAGCTGACCTCAATAGCATGCAAGAGTCACGTCCACAATTTGATAAGAAAACAGCATTTCAGGGCACAGAAGGAACTCAAAAATGAGGGAAATGCAATACAGATTTACCTAAGCTAGATCGTGCAAGACTTAGTTGATAGAATTTATAATCATAGAATGGTTTGGGTTGGAAGAGACCTTAAAACTCATCTTGTTCCAACCCCCTGCCATGGGCAGGGACACCTTCCACAAGACCAGGTTGCTCCAGGCCTCGTCCAATCTGGCCTTATGCACTATCAGGAATGGGCAAGCACAGCTTCTCTGGACAAACTGTGCCAGTGCAGAACTTCTTCATTATATCCAATTCCCCTGTCACTAACAGAAAGGTGATATCAGCAGCTTCTCCTGGATGGAGTGGGCAACTCAGAAGCCTGGCCCCCACAGTCCAAATCACTTCAGCGCTGAGCAGAGTGAGGCCGTAACCCTCCGTGGAGACTCAACGTTGCTAGGAGAGACAGTCAGTCTGGTGATTCGGAGGAACTCCGGAGAGCTCAGCTAGGGGCAGGAATAAATAAACCCCGGTTCCCCCCTCTGCTTCCTTCCATTTCCACCGGCACAGGCCTGCGATGAGAGACAGCGGCAGCAGGCGAGCAGCACGGACAGCCGAGCAGTGCATACCGCAGCCCTGCAGGGGGCACCCGAGCGCTGCACCGCTTCGCCCAGGCCCCGCAGAGCCGCGGCTGCGCAGTGGCGGCGGGACGGGCACATACGCATGCGCGGTGCGCGGAGGCGGACGTTGGTGGCGGCTGCCGGTCGCCCTGGTGCTGCCGCCGTCGCAGTTCCCGGATGTAGCGGCGGGCGCGCGGGGTTGGTGGGGGGTTGCCGCTGTAGGGTGCGGGTGAGCGCCGCGGGGACGGGCGCATAGGTAGGTAGACAGGGAGGGAGGAAGGAAGCGAGGAGAAGAGCCGGCCGGAGCCTCCCACCGCTCCGGTCGAGCCCCACGGCCCCTTGGAAGGGCCCCTTTCCCTCTTCCTCCTGCTCACCGTCGCGTCAGGATTGCCTCCCTCCCCGCCGCCCCTCGACCTCCCTCGCCACACCGGCATCCGCGGCCCGTGCCCGCCTTCGCTGCGCCCGAAGCAGCCGTCCCCATCGGGGTCCCCTTTCGCCGCCTGCGGGCTGCGCGCCCCCTCCAGCCGCCCCGGGGCCCGGCCCCGTGGGGCGTCGCCGGGATGAGCAGCTCGCGGAACAACCGAGTGATGGTGGAGGGAGTTGGGGCCCGAGTGGTCCGGGGCCCGGACTGGAAGTGGGGAAAGCAGGATGGCGGCGAGGGCCATGTGGGCACCGTCCGCAGCTTCGAGAGCCCCGAGGAGGTGGTCGTGGTGTGGGACAACGGCACCGCCGCCAACTACCGCTGCTCCGGGGCCTACGACCTCCGCATCCTAGACAGCGCGCCCACCGGTGAGCGACGGCCGGGGCCGGGAAGGGGCGAGCTGTGGTGGGCAGCACCCGAGGGGTGGGGTGCCCCGCTCCTTGCCTTTGTAGGGGTGCGCCTCGCTGGGAGGGGAGTCAGCTATCCTTCTACCTTCGCATGCCTGCTCGAGGGTATGTATAGGTGTGGGGGCATGTGTGTATGTATACGCTAACTTTGAATAAATACCCGGTGTGTGGCTGTGGGGAGAGGGGAAGTTGCCCTCTGTTTCAGTTTGGGAAAGCCAAGCAAAAGTGATCTTCCACAGAGAGCAGGCTGGCGGTATGCTGTGGGGAGTGAAGGGTGGGGACCGAGAAAATCGTACCTCAAGGTTTGGTTTTGTTTTTATCCGCTCTCACCCCCTCATTTATCCGAATTTATGTTTCCTAACTGCTTTGTAAAATTGTGACAGTCATTCTGAGTCGGGTATAGAGAGGATTGCAGGAAAAACATGTAACACCTTTTACTGAAGATTACAGTAAATGGCTGAAATGCTGTTTTGTCTTGTAATCTGTGTCTTGTCTCTTATCTGTGTCGCCAGACCTGGTGTAAAATAGTGAAGGCACTGGAGGGAAAACAAAAATGCATTTGTTCATTCTTTTAATTATTTGGCCTCTTGATACTTGTGCTTTAAATTCAGTCAGTTTGGACAATGGCTTTAGATCTGCACTGACATTATGCGGCAGTGTTAGTGTTACAGACACTGCAGGGAAATGTTCATTTTAGCACCTGTTTTCACAGTGAAAACTCATGAAGCAAATTATATTGTTCAAGTTTTGTCAGAAATACAGTGAGGTGACTTGAGGCTGGGCAGGATTGCCTCAATAATGAAGCGATTGGGCCCAGTTATTGGGATGTATGTATGTGCTGCTTT
This sequence comes from Forpus xanthops, assembly GCA_032466535.1. Lineage (NCBI taxonomy): Eukaryota > Metazoa > Chordata > Aves > Psittaciformes > Psittacidae > Forpus > Forpus xanthops. The sequence goes on from JASSUY010023143.1 coordinate 29,304, forward strand.
TGTAACGTATCTTTCATTTAGATTATGATGGACAGACCATCTTTGAGGCAGCTAGGTGTAGTGTTACAGAAAGGAAGTGCAAATACTTCTGAAGAGACAGAATCATGGAATCCATTGTAATTAGTTATAAATATATCGCTAAGGGCTAAAGCCTAACACATTGCATGGTGAGCCTTTGAGGTGGATTTAATTTTTCTGAGTCTGGGTACCTTCCTCTCTCATGGCTTCATCGTTGGGGTGTTTTTTTGGTTGCTGTTTTGGAGGGTAGCTGCTGTTAAAAGGAGCTGAAAATCTTTTTGAAATGGACTTTGGAACAAGTATTGAAGAGTAGTCGAATTTAAGTCATCAATCCTTGCCTTGCAGATGTTAATGCTTTAAAACTTTACCTGCATTTGATGTCATGAAGACCAGCGGAACTGCTTCTGCGTAAAACTGAAGTGTGTGCATAAAATGTTGACTGCGAGCCTTGAATGCTCATTATTCTAGCTCTGCTTGATCTGTTTGCAAGCTGACAGTGTCCTGTTAGCTGCATGTGGAAGCTTGGACTTAATGCTCAATCTATGGCTTTGGTGGGGTATTGTTTGTTGCTTTTGTTTGTTTTGCTGCTTTATTCCTTCTAATTTTCAGTTATGTTTATATTTTTGTATGTTAATTTCTGCTTCAGGTAGTATTATGTGTACTGCTGTGGGAAAAACTCATAAACACTGCCTTTTTCAGGCTTTGCAAGATGGTACTTCCTGAAGTTTTGGCCAGTGCGTGCATCATCCTCATGGAACTGTTGCATGGAACTACCCAGGGTTGCCCTTTGCTAGATAGAGTTACTTTTGAGGTCATGATTCCCTGGAGATGGGGAGAGAAAGAGGAAAAAAATAAAATCTGTAAAGTAGTAGCAGCAAAAGGGCAGAGTTAATGGAATTGGTATTAGGATGCTGTGATTTTGGACTGAAATCCTGGTTTTACTAGTGGTTCACTTTGTAGTCTTGGGCAAAGCACTTCCCTTCAGTTTTCCACCTTTTTGTAATTGCTTCTGTTTCTCCATGGTAACGACTATCCATTGCTTAGAATAAGGTGCTTTTGTCTTTGGGTGATACTTTGACACTATCTCTAGGAGCATTTAGAAAACTTTGCAATAAATAATTATGGGAGAAGTGGGATTAGGTGTCAGGAATTTATAATGGAGGTAGATTATGCTGTTGAGCAAAGAAGTGTTATAAAATATGGGGTGAGGTTTAGTTTGATACATAGTATGGTGTTCAATCGTGGCTTTTATAGTTTAAAATTAAAACTAATTTCTCTGGTTCATAAATTTACAGGCACAACATTATTGTAAGTCTGTAGTGAGAATAAATATAAGAACACAACAGTAGAAAGCAGAATTAAATTATTTGTTGCTGGGAGTTCTTCTCATTAGGTATTCAAAACTGGGCTTGGTTATAAGTTCTTAAAAAGTGGTGATTGCAGCCAGAGTTGCTGCTTTGATGAGTTCATAGGCCTGTGCAGCCAGAAATGGCAGTGATGCATCAGGAACCTGTTGCATTTCTGAGTAATGTTTGAAGCTAACAACCAACCTAAAACAAATGCAAACCTGAGTCTGATACATAAGGCATATACATATATATGCATATATTCCTTTGATACCAGAACAATGCTTCATAATCTTAATGATGTAATGATTAGTCTTGTATTTAATGATTGTGGACTATTACCAGCATTGGAAGACTATGTTAACTTTTATGAAAAACTTAAGTAGTCTTGGTACTAAGATTTTAGGATGGTCTTCTTTAAAGTAAAAATTTGTTGATAACTGTTGGTATCTCTTGTAAGCCATATGATGTTATCTGGATAATGAAGGATTTGTGTATGAAACTTTGGTTTGTTTTTTAGGCTGTGTCTACCAAGCTAACTATGGTAGACAGCCCCTTGGTGATCATATTTATATGGCCAGCATTTTTTTAGCAAGGCAATGATCTAGAGAAATTAGTAAACCTAGATTAAATCCTGTGTAGCGGGCTCCTGAATGGAATAAGTAGTGAGGTGTGATAATTAGCAGTGCAGCGTGGTTGCCCAATTACTTGCAAATAAATCTTGCTCTTTCTGTAAAGTAGCCTTTTGCCAGGATCTGGAGTCTTTGACAGTCTCCTTTTTCTGGTAGCGTTGTGGAAAAGAGAAAGGAGTAGTTTTCTGAGTTGCTGAATAGAAGCTAAAAGTTTGTAAGCCCAATCTTTATATTTAGAAAAGAAAGCAGTGGCTTGCCAGAGGAAAAGGCCATACCATGGTGAGTTTGCAGAGACCATTTTGACTATATTCACCTAATACTCATGATCATTACAGAAGCTTGCTGTATTTATTCTCTTTGTAGTAAGCAGAAGATTTGCTTTCTACAAAGCTTAGGCAAAAATGCATTTGTCATCCATTTCCTCTTCTATATGGTTGGTTCAAAGTAACAATGTTATTTTCCTGCTTAAAATATTTACCCAATTGTGTTTGAATCAGGGTAGGTGGTGGAGTGGCTGGGGTCAGGAAATAGAATCTTGACATGGAATTATCCTGCTGCTAGAGTAAGCATTTGAGCAGCATAGAAAGCTGTGTGTGCTGTATTCTGTTGATATTGTAGAGGTGTTCTCTGTTGGAGATCAAGCGCAGGCTTTCTGCACTTGTACATTACTCTTGTATTAATAGTTTTTTTGTAACCTGAAGAGTTGCATAAATCACCATGAAGTCCTACATGTCAGAATGTTTTAAAAGGTAGATCGCATCAGGTGATTTATCCTACATATTTTTGTTCTTGCTTTTAGCATATCAAGTGTAATTCAATGCAAATTGTCTTGGTCATGATTTTTTTTTTAGTGGGAATTTCTATATACTTAAAAAAAACCCTTGTAAGTAAAAGAAGTAGTATTGGGAAGCCTGCTTTTTTAATAAACATGTCCTTTGTTCTTCCTGCCCTTCCCCCATGTCTCCTACACAATAATCATCTCCCTCCTCATGTATCTTGTGATACTCTTACCAGACCGGACAGATGCTTTGGCAAGTCTGACATCTCTTGTATACAATAATTGGTCAGCTGGTTGCTGCCAGACAGTGTATTTGATAGGTAAGTTATGTTTGTGGAGACACTGATCTGAGTTTTTACACAATTTGTCAGAAGCTGGTTAATCTCCGAAAACTTTATTTCAGTTTGCCTAGAGTCTGGTCATAGTGTAAAAATTACCTGGAGTGGGAGAATGGGAACAAAACATTGCTGTTGCTCTTTAAATTAGGGTGTAAACATATTGGTTTTCTAAGTACTTTATGGTATCCCTTGCCTGATGGTACTATGTCACTGTGATATGAAAGGATTTGGGCATATTAGAGTTCTGTCAGAAAATAATGATTCCGTTGGAAACCAGAATTTGTTGGTTTTGAGACATAATTGAAATCACTATTGACTTCTGTTGCGTCTAACAGTGAGTATTGGACAGCTGTATCTTGCCACCTAATTAGTACAAAAAATATTTTTTATAAATTCAAATAGCAGTTTGAGTGACACAGCTTCTGTTTCCTTCGACAGCTTTAAGATTGAGCATGGCTTTTAAAAACTTATAGGCAAAGTCTGTAAAACTGATGTATAAGTCAGTGTTGATGGAGGAATGGTGGGCTAGGTAATCTAGGGAAGATCTGAGAATATATGACAAAACTGAAAATAACTGTAGCAGGGACAAAATGGTAGAAAACTAATAGGAAATGCAACTAGTAAAATCATTAGTAACAAACAGAGATCAGGAATACTGGATTTTAAGGTTGGAGGGACATTAGGAAATGGCAGCTATTTAAAAGTAATTGGGCATGTTGAAAATACCCTTCTTGTTACCTGGTTTCTTTTGTGGGTTTTTTTCAGTGCAGTATGAAGTATGACACAAAACCCAGCTCATTTTAAAATAGCCTGCTCACAGGAAATTTCAGGGCTATATAGAGGTTTAGCTCTTTTATTATCTCATTTTGGAGCTAAAGTGCTCTTCTGATTCACAGCTGGCCAGCTGCAGGGCTGATGTTTGAATTTTGAAGTTTTTATGGCACTTAGTATATTCCTGTAATTTAATTAAGTTGTTCTTTCCTAATATGAACTTTGTACAGGTTTTGTTTCTCAAACTTTCTTAGACAGCCTTCCTTTGAAGAACAGAAGTGGTTTGTGACAGGTACACGCTGTATTCTGGTCGGAATTTCAGTTTGTCTCCAGAACCTACACTTGACCCAGTGTCCTAGTTGTTCCTGTTTGATGTACAGCATGGGAGTGCATTTGGAGCACACAAACTCATTTCCTTTTCTGGTATATTGAAAGATACAATCTCAGTGTTACTGAGCATTCAGTTCTCTGGGCTAGAGCAGAGCTACTCTGAAACATTAGAAATAATGTCTTCTTAGTTCCCTGAAAGTGTGTAGTGCCAACATCAGGTCCTCAGTACTGAATTTTGATGAGTAGATGGAGACCATGCTCAGGCAGGTTGTCGCCTTTGCAGCCCATGGAGGGCCACAGTGGAGCAGGTATCCACACTGCAGCCTGTGGGAGACTGGAGCAGGTAGACATGCCCTGGGGGAAGCTGCAGCCTGTGGAGTGCCTGTGCTTGAGCGGTGTTTGCCTAAAGGATTGTAGCCCATGAAGAGGACCTATGCTTGGGCAAAGAAGTGTGAGATGGTATTATGGTCTGACCATAACCTGCCATTCCCCATCCTCACCAGAAGTTCTTTTCCAGTAGAGTTGCCAGGCACTGGACCAGGCTACTCTGAAAAGTAGTGAAGTCATCATCCCTGCAGGTGTTTCAAAGACATGTAGACAGACACATGGTGCTTAGGGAGATGGTTTAGGGGTGGGCTTGGAAGTGTCAAGTTTAATGGTTAGACTCAGTGATCTTAAGGGACTTTTCCAAGCCAAATTATTTTATGATGCTGTCTCTTCTTTGGGAGAAGCAGAGAGGTGAAGGAGTTGGGAATGAAGGAGTGAAGTTGTGTATGGAAGAAAGGGGATTATAGGGAGAAGGTGATTTAGTTCTTGTCTTTCTCACTTTTTTTTTTCTTATGTTTTTCTTTAGATTTGCTATAAATTTAATTTCCTCAGCTCAAGTCTGTTTTACTTGTAATGGCAATTGGTAGGTCATCTCACTTCTGTCCTGACCTACAAGCTCTTTCATTTTGCATCCACTCTCCATCCTACTGAAAAATGAGAACGAGGGAGTGACTAGATGGGTGTGTGTCTGGCAGCCAGCCAAGGCCAGCCCACCATACTGTGTACCTAAAATACGTATTTCAACTTAAGGTTGAAAGAATTTCATTTTTTTTTTAAACATCAAATAGTTAATTTTGTTTGTATTAGGAACATGAATTTAGCTATTGCATTTTGTGAGCCAGTAATAATACCTTGTTTGGCCAGTGAAAATAAAACACTCTTAGTCCACTCTCACTAGAGGCATGCAAATCTACTTCTTCCATCAGATCTCTAGTGCAGTGGCTGAGTATTCTGTAAAAGGATTACTTGCCTGCTCATGTCCTGCAATGCTTTATCATGCCAGCAATGTTGAGCAGCAACATGAAGAACAGGATCGGGAAACTGATCCAGATGAATATTTTTCCTCTTGACTGTTTTCCAGCTGAGTATCTCTCTTGATCCAGTTTACATCTCAACTCTGCAAAAATCTTTTGCTGGCATAATGGCAAGAATGGAGCAGCATGGGCAGGTGAGGCATGCACTGAAGTGGGTGTTGCTGCTGGAATCATGTGTCAGGGAATGGATGAAGAAAGGCTCTATCAGGATGGTGTTTAGAGATCTGTGAGGTAGAGATGTGACTCTTTCAGTCAGAGACTCCAAATAGAGATGTACACTTGTTCTCTTTTTAAGTTCCAGACACTATGGTCAGTGAAGTGACTTTGAGTCAAATATTCCCCCCCCCCCCCCGTGATCTTTCCTAATGAAATTTTTCTCAGTTTTTCTATCGCAACTTTTGCCTCCCTGAATAGAAATGTTTAGTTTTTATTTCAATTTGCATAACAAGAAAGATAGCTTTCTTCTTGATATTAACCCTCCATGTTGAGAAGAAGGTCATTGATGGAGTTGTGTGTGGGAGAAAATGTATAGCTGATTTCCAAGTTCTTGTTTTGTAGAAAAATAGCATTTTTAGTTGTTACCAGGCAACAAATACTTTTTAAATATAGGAGATGAGTTAGAAAGAACAATTACGGTGTAAGAGGTGTGTTGCCTGGCACTTGGGAGTTGGCAAATAACAGTACGGGTTATAGGTCTTGCTTGTGCCAGACTTTTGGAATTTTAGCACAGACTTTGTGGTTAAGGTATGGATGCCACCTTATTCATGAACTACTCCAGGAATAACAATGTCCTCTAGTACAGTGTCAGCAGTTTCAGGCTTTTTCTTCCCACCGAAGGCAATCTTCGATGCCTTGAAGGGCTGCTCAGGTCTTTGCAGTACTATGTGCAGTCTTTGCTCTGAACTTGTTGCTTTTTCCAGTTCTACCTAAGTATTTATTTCAGTACTCATGCATCAGGATTTTTTTTTTTTTTTAAATTGTGTGGCCAGAAATCTTTCTAAATACATTTGTAATCAAGGCTGGAAGAGGGTGTATAAAGAGAAGCCTTCGTGGTTAGTAGAAATGAATACAGAGAGATACAGAGAGACCTTGACAAGCTGGAGAAATGGGCCAACAGTAAGCTCCTGTAATTCAACAGGGGGAAAGGCAGTGTTCTGCACAAGTGCAAGCTGAGGACAACTTGCTGGAAAGCAGCTTTGCTGGGAAGAACCTGGGGGTCCCAATGGACAGCCAAGTAACCATGAGCCAGCAATGTGCCTTTGTGGCAGTGAAGGCCAGTGGTATCTTGGGCTGCCTTGGAAGCATTGGCAATTGTTTGAGGGAGGTGATCCTTTCCTTCTATTTAGCACTGGTGGGACCATGCCTATGGTACTGGGTCCAGTTCAGCACTCCTGTGAGAGAGAGACATGGACAGAGTATGTGTTGTGGTTTAAGCCTAGCCGTAACTCGGAACCATGCAGCCACTATCTCACTCCCTCCCTTCCTCCCTTCACCCAACCCCCCTGCCAAGGACAGGGACACCTTCCACTAGAAACTGGGTTGCTCCAAGCCCAATCCACCCTGGCCTTGAACAC
>JASSUY010023144.1:0-29626 GCA_032466535.1 Forpus xanthops
CATAGAAGGCCACCAGATTGGTCAGGCAGGATTTCCCCCTAGTGAAGCCATGCTGGCTGTCACCAAGCACCTTGTTGGTTTTCCTGTGCCTCAGCATGCCTTCCAGGAGAATCTGCTCCAAGATTTTGCCAGGCACAGAGGTGAGGCTGAGTGGTCTATAGTTCCCCGGCTCATCCATTTTCCCCTTCTTGAAAATGAGGGTTATATTTCCCTTTTTCCAGTCTTTGGGAGCTTCACCTGACTGCCATGATTTTTCAAATATGATGGACAGCGGCTTAGCAACTTCATCTATCAGCTCCTTCAAGACCCGCATATGGATTTCATCAGGTCCCATCGACTTGTGCATGTTCAGGCTCTTAAACTGAATACAGTAACTGAAAGCTGGTCAGCGCTTTGCAAGCTCCTGACAGGAGACATCCCTGTGATGTAGGGCAGAACTTGCTCCTCACAGACTGCAGCTCTCTGGCCAAGAGTCACAGGGGTGATGGTGGTCGTGATGGCACCCACCTCTGAAGGCGAAGCCCCATTCTCTAAACCTTGTTCATTACAGTAAAGAACAGTCCTGTATGGCAAAACACAAGGGATTGTTCAGGCAAGCCCTTGTGTCCCAGTGCTTAGAGAAAGCAGCACATGGATAAGCTCAAGGAGACAGCAGTGGGTGCTGCTGGCAAGATCTCATTTGCAACATCTGGGCTTCAGTGTCCCCTAGAAGTGTGTGGCAACACTGGGTGCCTGGAGTAGCTAAAGGGCTAAGCTGCTGCTGAACACTGTTTTGATAATGGTTCACCAATGGTGGCAGCTGTGTTTTAATGTGGAAAGAGACACTTTTGGAAAATTTTAGTGGGGGAAAGGGAATTTCCCAGCCTTGGCTGACCGATCTTTAATGCTTTGGTTCACCAAATACTTGATTTTTTTTTACCCTGCATTAGATTAGAAAAGCCATGAAAATAAAGGTAACACACTGTAATTTTATATAAGGAGTGCTCAGAGTTCTGCCTAACGGTGTATTTAATGCTCCTGGGTTGTTGTGCAGTAGTTCTCTAAGCAATCTGCACATCTCTGCATAGTCTATACCTGCATACAGCCAATCTGCTTTAAGAAAAGGGAAGTAAAACAACCAGTGCACAAGAAGTGCTTGAACTGCAGCTGCACAGTTTACTCTTCAGTACAGTTTTCCCACAGACAGGCACTTCATTTCTTCTGTGTTACTGTCAAATGGCCATTTTAGCATACCTGATACCATTTTCCTGACAGAGCAGAATTGCACAGTAAAGTGCTGTTTCCCTTAGCATATGGCTGGAGCTAGCATGCATATTTTCTTATCTACAGGTATAATATCAGCAGAATATACAGTGTGATTTTAAAGGATGAGAGGGCCTGCATGTTGAGCAGCTAATGTAGTTATTGCTCAGCCACAGGGCTTTTAACGTGCGTCAATGCACCTCTCACTGAGTAGCTGCAACACCCAGTACTGCACCAGCCACTGTCCAAAACAAATACAGTTAAAGTAATATCAGCACTTTTGATCTGCAGAACGAAGGAGGGGGGGCAAAAGAACCAGACTGGCTTCACAGTCAGTCAGTCGAGCCTTACCTGTTAGGCTTTGCCTGACAAAACATTTGTGAAAGTTACCAGCTCATCAGCTTTTTCCTGAGAGCTCTGGAGTTTGCAGCTGTAAGCAAATTTTCCAGCACTTACAAGCCTAACCCCATTGTCAGGAAAGGCTTCGCTCCTATACATTTTGCTGTTCCCATAAACCCTGCTGAACGGCTAGGCAAGCACATTCGTGCTTTTATGTTTGACTTAGATGGCTTCTTCACCACGTAAAGCCAACCAAGGCAAACTTGCCTCTGCTTATAGAATATTCAGAGCATGGTAACACCATTATTCATGTGTGCATATACACAGGGGCGTGTGTATAAGCTGCAAGGTTCTCACTGCTTCGAGATGAAAATGACTCCTTTTCCCCTAAGAGTTTCTTGCTGCCCAGGGTTAAATGTAGGTCAAGCTGTCTGAGCCCGTGTCTGTGGCATGTAGAGCAGGATTAAACTGGAATTTTCCACTCAACTGTCAATCACTGTGATGTCTGCAAATGTTAAATTAATCTGGGGCGATCTGGTGCTGGCATTGAAGGGAGCTGCTGGGGCTCAAGGATGGCATTTTGGCCTCCATGGAAAGATACCCACTTGCTCTGGACAAGGGTGGTTATGTTCTGACTGCTTGCTTAAACCCCAGCAACTATCTTCCAAACAGAAAAATCGCTGTGTATGAGACACCAGTACATGTGTTTTAGGAGTGGGGAGAAACTACATCTCACAGGTGGAAGGACTGAGAAAGGTGGCAATGGGAAAGTTACTCCCAGCATTGCCATAGACTGCAGAGTCCTTCTCAATGTGTGTTTCCTCATCTTTGAAATAGAATCATAGGATGTTTTGGGCTGGAAAGGACCTTAAAGCTCATTTAGCTCCAACCCCTGCCATGGGCAGAGGCACCTTCCACTAGCCTAGGTTAAAAGCATTAGCACCTTTCTGCTACTCTTCTGCAATGTGCTTCATAGCAGACACTATTAAGGATACAAAATATTTTTCAGTAAGCATCTTCTGGTCTACATGTTAATCCCTTTGTTAATGAGAGCCCTGCTCTAGCTCTACTTACTGTGTCCACTGGCATCCAGCAAAGCGCATGTGATGGACAACAGCAGGACAGCTCATGCATGCCTGACAACTTCAATAACATATTAAGAGCAACCTGGAACACCCAAGGTAAGCAGAAACAGGTAGTTAAATAGTAGCAAATGCAGCACATAGTTTCTCCCTTATGTTTTGAAATATTCTGGGGACAGCTACTGCTACTGACTACCCCGGGTACTGAGAAACTCAACTCAGTTCTATCAGTATTTGGTATCTGAGCTCTATTCCCCACTCTCAGCAGCAATCACTTGGCAGTCAGTCTGGCAAGAAAAAAAACCCACAGAAACTAAGTAAAATCCCCCCAAAATCATGCAAGTTTTTATCCTAGTCAATGCCAGGCTTCTGGAAAAGTGGCACAATGCAAACTGCACAAAAGCAGGGCATCGCCACAGCAGCAACAAGCTGTTAGAATAGGATTCAGCAGCAAGGTTTTTAAAATGTGCATTTTAATTAGAACTCATTTAATGCACAACCGATCAAAACAGTGATAATGAGAGCAGCCTAATTAATTTTTGTCTAAGTAACGAAGTCTCATTACAGAGGGGTCTTTGGAAGAAAAGGGTTTGGGATGTTAAAAACAGGGTGCTTGTAATGAGAAGCAATACTGGTGGGAGCCTGGAAGCCAGACCTAGAGGTTTCACAGAACTGCAGCAGCCACTGTATTAATCTTTTAACAGGAAAAAGTAACCCTACTGAGATGAGACATCCCATTTATAGTCAAGTTCTGAGTTGCAACCATTGGCAGAGATATTAAAACACAATCAAACAGAATGGCATATTATAAAACAAATATAAATACAATTAAAACCGGATTAAGTAAAAGATCAAAGCAGGCTCCTCAAAAAATAAATTAAAAAAAGCAGTTTCCAGGGAGTTCAGGGTTCAGACAGTAAAGGAGGAGCAGAAGCCTGGAGATTTGGAGCACCTCTAAGGGCTGAGGAACTGGCAGTTTTCTAAGCACTGAAGAATTAAACCGCTGTAGATGGAGGAGAGCTAACTCAGGCTGGTTATACAAAAAGCAAATGGCTACCTTTTAATCAAAAATAAGTATTGTACCATTTAAAGAACCACACCATTTGAAAAGAACAGCAGCAACGGGAACCCCCATGCTTCCTACCCGAGAGTAATGTTAAGGCTGTTCTGCAAGCAGGGTATCAGGAATGGGCTGCGACTGTGGCTCCCACAACAGAGCTCTGTCTTGCAAAGACCTGTGAGAAAGTCTCAGTTTTGAAGCAGCACCTCCCTCCAAGCATCACATCTCAACAGCAGGGAGATCAAGCTCCAGCAAACACAGGCACAGGTGTAAAAATGTAACACAAAAAGGATGATTTCATTAACAATAATGCTTAATAAAGTATCGCTTTATACTTACAATAAACAGAAATTAGTTGTTTTGCAAACAAAAATTCTTGTTCTGTAAAGTCCATTTAGTATAGCAAAGTGACAGGTACCAGTCAGGGATAGTTTGACCTGTCTTGCAAAGATTTGCATTACCAAAGACAAGTGTCTTTCATTGCTCTTTTTTGTGTAGTTTTTTACTGACTCTATCATCCCTCTACCCCCACACACATACTGGACCACAACTGCTCTTTAAGCACTGACCAAAAGATACCCCACATTTCTTAAACCAGATTGTGCTTCCTCCTCCCACAAGCCATATCTCGTCTTAGGTTTTTAGCTAGTTTTTGCAACTCAGTGATTTGGGACCTCTGCTTATCCTTGAGCTGGTCAGTCAGCACTGATGGGCCAGAGGCAGTCACCAACCCAGGGCTTTAAATACAATTTCAACTCCTTTAAGGTAACAACCCCACATCAATCTCCAGTGGCTTAGATTAAGTGCCTAGACTTCAAGTGGCAAACGCTCTGATACAGCTGCCTCCTGCTGCAGCCCATCCTGCAGTAGAGGCATAGGTCAGAAACACCTGAACTCATCCCAGTATTGATCACCAAAGGTTGAGGGTCACAACGCACATGTAAAATCCTCATCAGACCTCTGCTTCCCAGAGTCCTCCCCACATTCTTCAAGGATTGAGACCACCCTCTGGTTCCTTAATGACCTGCTACCTGGTTGCCAGCAGCAAACCAGCGAGAGAAAAAGTAGTTGTTCCACAGAAGAGCATTCTGGTGTTTCATCTCTTGTTTCTTGGGTTTGGGATCGTTTTTTTTCACTTCAAAGAGAAAACAAATTCAACAGGAGACAAATGCATTTCATGATTTTTAATAATTTTGTGCCATGGTTTAACCACAGCATATTAAGAACAAGCATAAAATCTGTATTTAAAACTAACAACAGCACTTAGAGCAACATCTTCCTTTAAAAGTATTGCAATAAACAGACCTTAGGTCTAAAAACTAGGACATCACCATTTGCTCAATTAAAAGAGTCAGATAGATACACAACAGTTGAAATCTTTTTCTGTATATAACTGGGAGTTACGGTGGAAAATAAGCAACAAATTAATTGTGTTAAAAGGAAAATAAATTGTTTTTTAAAAATCAAAGCAAGCCAGGTTTGTCATAGCATCACGTGAACAACTATTGAGAAATTCCAATACAGTCATAAAAAGACTTACTGGTTTTAATAGCTTTGTTTTTACAACAATAAAATTTAAAAGAAAGATTAAATATTGTTGATAGTGCTGTACACATTTCAGAATAGCTTGAAACAAGATGGACAAAAATAAGTGATGCGTTGAAAATGTGATCTCGAAAGCCGCAATGTTGGAAATACAAATAAATTCATACAGCAATAAAGCATTTTACACTGTAAAATAACTAGCAAGAAACAACAAAGAAAGGGTCAACACTCTAAAAACAGGCATTTGATGGTTAATTTTAAGTGTAACAGCCTGACCAGTGTACACACCATCATGAAATGCTCTGAGCACAGCAGCATTGGGCAGTTGGTAGCTATACAAAGATAAAACCCCTATCATCACTTACGTAGTCCTTATAGTATAAGTAGAAAAGCTTTGTTAAAGAATATTAAAGTGAATTTATCATTATTATTGTTGTTGTCCAGGTCTATGATGCCTGAGGCTCTCATAACTTCTGCTTATTCTTCTTTTAAAATCTTGGCTGTCTGCTGTGCTTTGTGGCAAACGGAAAAGCTTGAACACAGCTGTGAATACACTTAATGGATAGTCTGCTCTTTCCACTGCAGCTTCAAAGCAAATTAGTGCCTCTGAAAGGAGACATGCTCATGTTTGGTCCACTCAATATGCAGGTTTTGTGACGGTAAGTCCTACCCTAGATTCCTCCTGCAGGAGGTTTGCTCTGTACAGTCTTCCCAGACAAGGCCTGGGGTTTTCTGGTTTGTTTTTCTTCCTTCATGCACAGTAGTGGTACTGCAGTGCAAACAAACGTGAAGGTGGCCAGACAAGGCATACTTCCAAAACACTCTATGCCCTGACAAACAATAAATGAGTTAACAAGTGACAGTCATGAAATATGCATATATCCCTATGGTACATGCTTGCTGATTAAACAGCTCAATATACAGAGGGATGGACACAAGCTACCTGAAAGGGCTTGATGATGCAGAACTGGCCATGAAAGACTTGAGACACACTTAACACACTTCTTTAAACCAAAAAAAAAAAACCCAGAACGACCATGATCAAGATTCAGATGAGGGCTCTTATAAAGGTATTTACAGACAAATGTGTAGCTGAAGTTTCAGGTCAACAGAGAAGTCATGACTGACTGTGCTCCAAGGCACCATCCTCAAGCATGACGGGCTGTATCAAAAGCCCACTCAAACCAGAGGAAGCCTCACCACTGATTTCACTGGGCCCCAGATAAGGCCCCCTGAGTTTTAGCATAGCATTTAGCTAGTCATCTGAAAAAAACAAACAAAAATGCCATCTCAAACGTATCCCAACACACTGCTACCTTACATCTGTGGCTAAAGCCTGACAAGTATAAAAACCTACGTACAGACATGAGTATCTATGAAAGAGTAGTCGGTATCCATCTCTGAGAGGACTAGTCTGTCTCGGACCGATCAACTTCTATATCAGCTACCATCCTGGGATAGTTAGCACAAACAGTTTAGAAAAATAAGTACAGCATCTGCAAGTCTCTACACTAGAACTTCATGTTGAGTTTTCCTGAGGTATTTGCTTTACCAAGGAGCAAGCGGGGACAGACAGCCCAACGCATGGAGGTGCCAGGAGAGAACCAAACTGCTGAGGGAGCCCGGCAGAATGCTCAAGTGTTGGGTCGCTTTCCGTACCACTTCCTCTGTTGAGTCTGAACAGGTTTAGGCATTTCTCCCTAGTCCTAAATACGAACCTGGGTTAAGCCATTGCTGTCAGAGGCCAACACAGCAGCAGCGCTTGCTAACTCAAAGTTCACACTCAAACCCTGCCTTCAGCTTGCTACCAATCATGGCTTTCCTTGTCTACCCTTAAGGCTTGTACCTTGCAACTGTGCAGGTCATCAGCGAGCCCCAGCTACGCACCAAGCCTGAAGAGAGTTTGTAGTGGCAGGATGATATACCAATACTGGGCATAGAGCAGGGGCTGGCTGTTGTCACAAACCTCTTGTTGGCCTAGATTTGATTTTGCAGGGATGGTTTGGGTCAGTTCCCACTCGTTTGAGCTTCACTTCAAATCTAGGATGTGGATAAAAAGAATGAAAGGGGTTTAGGCCATTTCTAAGGTTTTGGTGTTGCTTTTTTTAAAAAAAAAAAAGTAATCCAGGATAATAATAAATAATGTATCTGCTGGAGAAGCAGTAACTAACTCTGGCCAACTCAGCAATAGTGAGGCAACAACCAATTCAAGAAGCATCTAGTTGCAAGGTTAAAGCTGTGGAGGTTTTGTCTGTTTTGTGGGTTTTTTTTTCCTTTTCCTTAAAGTGACACATTTTAAAAAACAAAGAACAAATCTTCATAGCAAAGATGCATCAAATGACCAATCACTACACGTTAGTCAAAAAGGATTTGTTCAAACTTTTTCCTTTCGGTATTATATTGATATTTAATAGGAAAATAAAATACATAGACTTTTTGTCATTTGTATGCATCCATTTGCAAATTTTCTTACAAAACAGGACCAAGCACAGAAGTTGGCATTCACAAAGTCTATGCCTTTTTTTCTCTTCTTTTGTGTTAAAATTGGTATCATCTGTACATTATCTTACAGTATTAACAACATCTATTTGTTTTGTGTTTGTTCTACCCATTGGGTAGGATATGTGCATAATATATTCAAGTTATACACAGCACCATACAAAGAAAAAAAAAAATCAACCAAGAACCAGAAAAAAAGACAGACAACTGAAAAAGCACCATTTCAAGTGAGGCACAACAAAGGTGGGAGCACAAGGCTTGATTCAAAGCCCCCTGAAGTCAGCAAGAATCTTCCTACTAACTTCACCAGGCTTTGGATCAGGCCCTCTAGAGTGCAAGGGGATTCCTATCTGCTCAGACCTGTACATGAGGCACCTTAGTTGCTTACAAACTACTGACATGCAAACCTCCTCCAAATTATAGCTACTACGGACGTGTATCATTTATTAATAAACCTACCATGGCAGACAGACAAGCACAGAGGAGAGAAAGGAAGAAAAGAGAAACCTTCATCACCCACGAGATCCTACACACATCACATTGTTTCAGAAAGCTCACGCACCAAACCGTTTAAAACAGCAGAAGTAGCAACAGCAATATCCAAAGAAATGACAGCCACCTCTGGCAGTAAATCACATGGCTGTCAGAAGAAAGGGGAAAGAATATAGGTTACTTGCTTCTTTATCAATAGCCAACATAAAAATATATGCTCTTTTTAGCAGGAAAGTGGCGCTAGCAATACCCAGGTTGTGTTCAGTCTAAAACTGGAAGAGACTACAGCAAGGCAGAAGGAAGAGCCAGGAGAGTTTGAAACACTTCTCAATACAAAATCATTCTTGGTTTTCCCTTTTGAAAGCAGAAGACATGTAGAAAGTGGTTACAGGAATGACATTTGCAGTCCTGAAACATCTAACACAACTAGTTGTGACTTCAAGGAATCACTCCGCCACTGCATGTCTGCAGTACTTACAAGTATGGTAAAGCACTTCATCGAAACTGAGTTTGCTGGGAAGAGACAGTGGGGTCTGGTGTTGTTTTTGGAGGTTGAACTTAACAGTGCAGCTCCTGCAAACTCCCCACGTGGAGCTGTACCAAAAGAATCACTATTTCGCTAGTGCAAGTGTGCCCACAAGGGCATTTACCAGCATAGCAATGGCAATTGGATGTGGGTCAAAAGGTAGTTTAAGCTCCTGATTAATGAGCACAGATAGGCTAACAATATACTAAGGATTAAAACCCAACCTTACCAACCATCTGCAGTTGGGCCACTCGATCTCGAAACTTTAAACTTCAATATCCTAACAAAACACAGAGTCTTCAGACAGGAAACCTCTTAAGTTCAACATATCCTCACAAGGGATTTTTCCATCCTCTAAAAGGGCTCAACGGGTCTCAGTCAATTCAGTAAGAGTGCCTCTTTCCAGGGATTTAAATGACTGACACATCTGGGACTATTTCAGGAGAAAAGTTGCAACCGGTTGGGCAAGCAGGCAACACTGTGGGGCATGACCAGATAATGTGTAATTAAATTACCCACAACAGCCTTCATCTAAAAAGCAAAGATGTAATCACAAGGCAGCCTTCATTTAAACCCGCTGTAGAAAAGGATCACTTGATTCTCAGCATCACTTAGGTTTGAAAATACAGGCTTCAGAGATGTAGAGTACATGAAGTACACTTCCTTCCTGTGCATCTATACATGAGGTCTACATTAGGTTTGTCCCAAAAGCATGAGGCCTTTTCAAAGCTCACCCAAAAGGAGAGAGCTGGTGGATGGAAGATGCACAAGCACAAACAGACAAGAATTTGTGCCGCAAGAAACAATCCTACTGATAAAAACAGGGCCTTGACATTTATGGGACTGAAAAGCAAACATGCCTCCAGTTGTTTGACAAATGATCTGTTCCTGAGAGCACAATATACAGTCATTCAGGGCTTCTGAAATGTGATTACGGAATAGTAACCAGTATCTAAAAATCAAGGGGTGGGATCCAGACACAAGTTTACTTATTGGTATTTATGCACTCACATGTGCATGGACATGACTTAATGGTAATGACCAGAGAGAACTTGCAAATAATCCTAAATACCTTTAAATGCACCAACAAGCCTTGTGTTTATCCCTGTGGGAAGGAAACTGTCATGGGTTCAGCAGCAGCAGTCATTTTTCTCCTTCGTAGTAGCTGATGCAGCGCTGTGTTTTTGATTTTGGGCCTGGGAGCAGCGCTGATAACACCAGTGTTTTCAGTTACTGCTTGGTAATGTTTAGGCTGGCCAAGGACTTACTGAGCTTCATGCTCTGCCAAGGGAGGAGGGGAAGCTGGGAGGAGGCCGAGAAGAAGCAGACAGGGCACCTGACCCAAACTGATCAAAAAGGTATTCCATACCACAGCACGTCATGCCCAGGATGTGAAACGGAGAGCAGAGACCCGGAAGGATGGGGAGCGCACTGCGTGGTTGGGTTGGGTATTACATGAGGGGGGGTGCACTGCTTGTTGGGGCTGGGTGAGCGATCGTATCCTTTTCCCTTGTATTTCTCTTGACATTATTATTATTGGTGATAGCAGTAGTGATTTGTGTTATACTTCAGTTACTAAACTGTTCTTATCGCAACCTGTGGGAGTTGCATTCTTTCGACTCTCCTTCCCATCCCTCCAGGAGTAGGAGGAAGAAAGAGGGGGGAGTGAGGGAGCAAATTGCA
The DNA here is from genome assembly GCA_032466535.1 of Forpus xanthops. Taxonomy (NCBI): domain Eukaryota; kingdom Metazoa; phylum Chordata; class Aves; order Psittaciformes; family Psittacidae; genus Forpus; species Forpus xanthops. The sequence continues at coordinate 10,469 of JASSUY010023144.1, forward strand.
TGAGGAGCTTAAATCATGACAGAAACAAAAGAAATAAAAGCAAAAGCAGAGAACAATTCTGGAGCATAAACTATTTTCACCTGCATACTATTTTCTTTCTCTTTGCCTATGAAATCAGGTTACCTTAGTTACCATGAGCATTAAGGGCTCACAGTCAGAGAAAGGTTAGTAAACCATCTTCTCCAACCATTCAAACATTCCTTATAGATCAGAGCATCAGTTTTAAGGTCCAGTATCTTACTACCTGGCAGGGTTAGAAATGACCACTTCAGACAGTGCTGTTCCAGACAGCCTATGCATGGAACTCTCCATCAGGACAAGGCTTTCTTCCCTATTGCAAAGAAAGTGCATTCTTTCAGAAGCAACACAAAAAAATCAGAGTTCTGGAATAACAGCAGCAGCTTCCACCTGGGACAAATCAGTGAGAGAAGTATATATAATTAGTAATAAAAGCCAAATGAACTACAGCTTGAACTACTGTTCCAGCAGATTCCATGATTGCAGGAACCTAAATGCCTTCCTCACTAGCCATCAAGAACTTGTACATGGGGCATGCCTCTGGGTGTTCACACTTACAAGGAAAAAACACGCTGTAATGAAGTCACATCATGAGGACATCACTAAACTGAATTTTGGGAAGCTAGGTTACTGGGCAAAGGTCAGGAGATCCAACTAGAATTCAGGTTAATATGATCCATCACACAGAAAACTCCACACATGTATTATCTGGTTTTGGTGTAGGAAACACATAAACCAGAATACCAGTATGGAGGTATAATCTACATGATTAATTCCACAAGGTCTGCAGAAATCTCTCATAATTTACAAAGCTTCATCTGAGTGGCTATGCAATACAGTTTATTAATCCTGGATATTTTCCAAGGGAATTTTCCATAAATACCTCACAGATCTACCTATCTCCAGAAAATGCCAATTTCCAAGTCTGTAAAGACTGATAGTGCTATCTAATTCTGATATTTTTTCTTTTACCATTTTCTTCTATTAGCAAGGGCATATTCTCTTTTACTGCAACAAAAGTAGAAAAACAGACGCTGTTTCAGTGTTATAGTATCGATGGCCCTCCCATCAGAGATCACCAATATTCATCAGAAAATACCATATTTAGTCCTATAAGAGGCCCCACGACAAAAATAGCAGATTTCAAGCTCACCAAGAACAAGCAACATGTGACTACACTTTCAGAGCTGGCAGATATACTGGCTGCGTATTAGCTTTGGACAGCAGAACACGATGAGAAGACAAAGATGCAAGAGGAAAGACAACCACTAGGTGAGCAAATACTAAGTTCTTTTTACACAAATCGTTTCTACAAAGCTGGAACAGGTTATGTTTTCCATGCAAAGAAAAATTTCCTCATTCAAAAAACAACAGTGCATGCATCATACTGGACAATGGCAATGGGAAGTGCATAAATCCACTGGCATGCAGAGATGGCAGAAAACGGAAAGGACTGTCTTCAAAGAAAAAGCATGCTCCCAAGAGGTGACTTTGAAGGCAACTTCAAAGCATACTTGACTGAGATGGGGAAATGTCAATACTCAACAGGTCCAAGTCCAGGTGTGCTCCACCATGACAACTGAGTTCCAGCTGCTCTGCCTGAAAGCTTCTCAGCTAAATAATTCTCATTTAGGAAAGAGCTCGGTATCTGTGTGGGCACACACGCTCTAGCTTAAGGACAACAAAAGTCACTGAAGACCAAAACCAGCACTTGCTGGTTTTGTCTCCTGTTTATCTGTGGACTGCTCTTTTGTTTTGCTTTGTTTTTTAACAAAGAATTATGCACATAGGTTGCTTGCAAAAGTCTGATTTCACAGCTTTTTTTCCCAGGAAGCAGACGTGATGAGAGCCCTAGCTGACAGTCACCTAGTCATCTCCTAAACATCTGTCCTGGGGGTCTGAGTGGAAAAAGAAACCAACAAAGCGAATCCCATCATACAATCTCTCTCTCCCTCCCTTCAAATAACACATAAATTAAAAGGCAGCTTTACTCTACATTACCAGCATGACTCAGACAAAACCAAAACCTCAATTACAGATACAAATGAGGCTGCATATTCAGACTAAAAGTTACACAAACATTTTCTAAACCAGACAAAAAAACACATTACTTTATGAAGAAAATAATCTACACTGAGGCCCACGAAACACACAGACACGCACACTGTTTTGGCATTAAAACTCTGCATAGATTAAAGATGCACTTCAGTTATCAGAGCCCCCAGTGTACCGAAGTCCTGCAGAAATCCAGCCTCCAGCTGTGGGACCAGGCGCTAGGGCACAGCACTCCTCTCCAGAGCCCTCAGGGCACTCGGCTGCTGCCCCAAACCAAGCACAAGGCTTAAGAAAATAGAAAAAGTGAAAGATCTTAAAGTGAAAAGGTCTGTGACGCACCCATACACATATATATTAGAAACTATCAAAGCTAAGATTCTAAAGGTTCTTACTTTAAGTCCATTTCCAAAATGCATTTTAAGTGCAAGTTGTGCTTTTTCATGTGCTTGTGATGCCACTATCACCATTTGTCAACTGCCTTCCAGCGCTGTGTGCACCTCTGCACAGGAACAGCCAAGGAGGAGATACTTCACTTGCCACTTCACAAGCAGGTAAGTTTCCAACTACTCTTAAGACCAGCATGGCAAATCTAGGGCTTACAGACACTTGATTAATATGTGAGTCATCTTTAGCTGTGAGCGGAGTCCTGCTGGTGTCAACCAGATGACGTGCACCGAGCAAGAAGGATTTCCACAACAGAGCCCAGAGCAAAACAATTTGAGTGAGAGTAACCAGTGCTCCCATGTCAGCGCCAGGGATGCTGCAGAAGCCAGTGCTACTGTCATAACTGCTCTCGGTACTGCTGCAGAAACCACAGTTACAGACACAAAGGCCCCTTCACTTCAACAGGATGGATCTCCAGGACTGAATTTCAGTATCCAAAGGATGAAATGGAGAGCAAAAAGCACAATGAAGTCTCACGTATTTCAACAGCATTGCAAGGGGGAGAAACCCATCCTGCATTTTTAAACAATTTATTGCATAATGTCATGATATGCGACTAAATACACTTCAGGCTACAGTGAGGACAAAAATCTCTAAAACTGTAAGTACTGGCAATACTGCGTTACGAAAAGGAAAAGAACGGCAGCTCTTAGTTAGAATCAATACAAAGTAACACGTCTGGGATTTTGTTTTGCTGTTTAGGAAACAAATAGTCTACACTGCAGAACAACTAAACCCGAAGTGATAGAAAATGCTGGGATTTCATATTTGCCTTCTTCCATCCAAAAGTCTCTAAGACACTTCACTGATGCACTGTTATTTGAATGCAACTTATTGCAAAGACAAGTGTCCCTGTATTTCTTGATTTGTAAAAGTCAAGAGATGTTAGGCTAAGTCCTGTCCCCTCTTTCTAGCAAACCCAGGGGGAGGGGGGCAAACTCCTCCAGATTAATTCTGAGGCTCTATCATTATTCCACAGGTGAAAAGACAACATATAGAAGAACTTCACATAAAACAGTTCCCTCTTATATATTTTGTTTTAAACATTAAGATAGTGCAACTTTTTAAAACACATTTATCACAACACAAATTAATTCCTTGCATTCATCTAAGTTCTCAACTTTATACCTTGGCACACAAAACAGGAATTTCATTTCATATTTTAAAAAAAATCCACACCCTGGGAGAGAAAAAAAAGCAAACTGGCCAATTCTTCCCCCGTTTCTCTAGCAAAATCACCTTCTTTCTTCTGCCATTTAGTGAGTATAAAACAGGCTGCACGAGCCTCATTTCTGTGCCAAGTTAACTTTTAGAATTAAATAACTGAAATAGTTTATTAAAAAAAAAATAATATATCCCCCCCTCCCCTGAAACACTGCTTGTAGACAAACTGAATGGAAGTTTGTATTTCTTTCAATCTGTTTTGCATGCAATTCCCCTGAAAGGAATCAGAAACAAAGAACTGGTTTGCACGTTTGGTTTTACTAAGTTGTACCACGTGAAACGCAACAACATTGTGCACTGGAGCATGGGGAGATCTTCCTCCATCACCCTGCTTCAAGCTCTTGTCTTCAGTTCAAATGCACCTGGACTTACGAGTAACTTTTAGACCAGGTTTCCTGCTTTCCGGTCTTGGCCTTTGCTGGGGACTATTGTGCTCTCTGAATTGTTCTGCTGAAACTGAAGTCTGCTCCCTCTCTGCGAGGAAGGAGGCACGTTGCTGTGCTGGTGATGGAAAAAAGAGGAGCCTGGGTAATGCCCCATGACCTCACTGTACGTTGGGGGTGGTCCTTCCATCCTTCCATTACTGCTATAGTTGGTTGCACTTATGCCCGAATTGCTGCTTGGTGGGCAGGGGCCCCCATTGTACATGGAGATGTCTATCAAGTCGCTATCAAAAATGGTTCGGTTGGGTGGTGCCCTGACGGATTCTCGGTTGAGCTCCATTTGCTGTTCTGGGTCCCGGAGCTGCAGGGTGCATGGGCCTTGGTATGGTGGTGGCTCTTCTCCATCAGAGAGGGAGATGGTTGGAGGAAGGTCAATCTCATGCTGCATGTAAGGGTAAGTGGGCTGGAAACGACTGAAACGGTCCCGCTGCATAAAAGATGGGGTGGTAAACCTGTCCCTGGACCTTGGAGCATACATGATCTGAAACGGGAAGAGACACATGTGACTCCACATCTGAGCAAAGCACTGCAGGTGCTCCATATCAACCAAGAGCTGGCAAAATGCACAATGCTTCTCTTTGACATCTATCTTAGAGATTAAGCCCAGCAGATACTGTGCACACGTGCTCCCACATGCACACACATGAAAATAAGAGGTGGGAGTTACAGGAAGGATCTAACACATGATAACTTGAGAAGAGCTTTGTGAAAGAAAAAGGAGACACAACACAGCTCCATCTGACACTACAACACGCACAGGCAAGAGAAAATTATTCTGTTTATGAACATATTCTCTCTTGTCTTGACAATTGACTAGTTTTACAAAAATGTCCCAATGCTGAATTTCAGCTGCAGTCTGAACCTCCCTCTCCCACTCCGAGTTAATGCAATACTCTGTATGACCAAAGAATTCAGATGGTCATTTTAGTACATTTTATAAAGGCCCAGCATATCTCATGCCTTCACCACCAGAGTATATCAGGTATCCTTCTTCCCCTCAGTTCTCAGCCAGAATTCAGCCTCCAGGGAGGGCCTAAGAGGCTGCTGCACTGAGAGTGCAAAAAATCTCCCTGGCATACCAAGCCCTGGAGAAGGTCCAGCTTTACAAAAGGAAGAATTCTAGATACTCCATAAGGAGCTATTGCTACTCACTCGATCCATCTCAGATCTAGACAGACACATCAGCTTCCTAGATTCAGATCTTTCAAACTGCTCTTCTCATTTCTGGATCCACACAGGATCTTTAGTCCCTGACCTTTATAGATGCAGGGCCAACCATCAGGAAGTCTGCTGTTTATCACAGGAGAGCTGCACCACTCAGAGCAATACACCCACAAATTATCACATAAACCAGGGATCTGTGATAGCTAGAAGATAGGAGACACTGGCGACAGGATATGTGTAGTAAATCCAAGAAAAATTCAGGGAGGAGATAAACTGGTCTCCCAGCTTCCACTGAATACTCAATCACTGAGCTACTACATGAGACACACCTCTACCACTTACCTGTGAATGCCTACTATGATACAGGGAGATGATGACGGAGATGAGATGCCAGGTAGGCAGAATTGTTCTTTTAATGAAAAGCCTTAGGCATTTATGGAATGGGAGTTAAGGCAGGCTCAGATGTCCACATGAAACCTGCTCTTGATCTACACCAAAAAAGCTTTATTTACTAAAAATATTGATGCTTCTGAAAGGAACAAAATATATATTACAGTAATGAGGAAAGCACATTGGTGAACATGATAAGAAATCTGTACCTCTGAAGCACCCTGGCGTGAAACCGAGCTTTCTGAAGGCCACAAGCACCCTTCCTGGAATGCAGAAGAAAACGAGGAAAAATGAGTAGATCACATCACCATTCTGCCTCAATACCACAACTCCTACAGGCAGTCAGCTACTATGGACTGGCTGTCTCCACCTAAAAAGAGGCAATAAACAAGGAACATCCCACTAGTTTCTCTCTAAAACTAGAGCAAACAGCTGCTCTGCACCCAAGTAAATCAAGCTTGGTCTGTTTCACAGGTGCCAAGCACCATCTACAGCACTCAGCCTCACAGGCTGTAAGGACATATCAAGCCAGTTGCAGCTATGAGCACAGCAACATGCAGCAATGACAGGAGAAACTTAAGCACTTGTGTGCTGAACAGGCATCTGTCACCTCCCAGCCTATGACAAGGCCACATAAGCAGGTCCAATGAAGCTGACCAGCAGTGAGGATCCCAATTACAGACCAAAGGTGAAACAATCTGCAACAAAACCTGGCACCTGTAATGTCAGCAAAGTGACAGTCATTCTAAGCCCACATATAGTCTGGTCAAAACTGTCAGTTGCCCAATTCTCACCATAAATAGTAGTTGACCAGCTGAGGTTTCAGCCACCAGTTCCCCTCCCTCTTCAACCACTTCCTCAAACACCTTCTCAGGCCAATGTATTTTCTTATGCCTGGAAAGGCTGTACCAGCACTTAGAGCAGAATAAAAGGGTGAAGTACAACATGCCAACAAGGAAAAATGGCTTAAAGTTCATCATTATTTTTCTTCTCAATTAATTCTTTAGAGTAGCAGTAATAATTGCAATGGATTTATGTCACCAGAAAATTTTGAAGCTGAAAAGAACACATCAGAGGAGATATATGGAAAAGCACTTCAGTTCTGCTGCAAAAAGAGAAAAATCAAAACACTGTACAGTCATGACTATTTTCTTGGTGCTAATTCAAGTTTTATGCTTTTATAAACACAAGAAAGTTCAGGAACAGGAAGAAAAATGTCCCCAAAAGCATCACCCTGTATAGACTACTTTCAAATTTTCCTGTACTGCTGCTTCTCACCATAGTATCTTTCAACACATTTCAGATGTAAAAATAGACCTAACTAGATGTTCATCATGACACTCAGAGACCAAAAGCCGTCTGTGATCTTGTCAGGAGAGTCCACTGCAGAGCAAAGCTGCTTTAAGAGGAAGCTTCCACAGGATTCAGCTGTTAAGGGAAGTGCTCTGAATAACAAAGCTAGTCAATCACTTCTGTAGCTTTAGAGAGCTGAGAGAGAGGCTGACAATTACCATTATTCACAACATCCCTTCACAAGTATCCCCATTTGCAACAGCCAGATACAAAAGACAAATCTTGCTTAGATTCATGTATTTCAGTGCCTATATGAGGTTTTGTCAATAGAAGAAACTGCAACTGTACAACTGTATGCATACATGTATACGCATACCTTGTACACATCTTCCTTTCCACCCCTCCATCACCCAGGTGAGTATATTGAAAAGTCTGAGGATGTATTTGCACAATTAAAGACAAGCAGGTTATCAGCAGCTGCCCAGCAGGTTTCAAGTCTGTTGTAATTCTTAAGTAAAACATGTTAGTCAAAGCTAAGACTCTCAATTAACTGCCCTCAAACTACATGCCATACACAGCACAACAGCTGATTCCCAAGTGATGGCTTGAAAAGTACGACAGTGTGTCAGCTTTATGCTTACTGCAACTGTCTTAGTCTCATCTTTAAAGTGTTCAGGCTCAGAAGGGAGGAAAAAAGACAAAACCAACAGCCCAACCCAGGAAGGAATTCAATCCCACGCACAGTACTTCAACTCCCTGATGGTGGAAGCAGAATCAAGGGCTCCCATCCTAGAGCTCTAAGGCAGGAGAATAAGAACAGCTGGGGTACATGGTGCAACACATGGAAAAAAACTTGTGCTGAGATGGGAGCAGGACCTGCATGCTTAGCCTAGGCACACAAACCTGGTACCAGCAATGCTCAACAGAAATTACTTGCTACAAGAGAGGAGATGCCCATCACTGTACCAGGCATCAATAGTACATGTTGATGCCCAGGACAATAAAAGACCCTTGTCTGGAGGCACTGCAGTTGCTACAGGGACCCCATCTAGTGCAACCAGGTTGCTGGGAGAGTTGGACCAAGACAATGAGACCAAAGGAGCCCAACGCTCTCCCTGTTCTGGGCTAACTGCTTGAGGAGATAAGACAGTCTGGGATGCCCCTGAACTTCAAGGCTGTGAAATCCTTAGGACACAAGGATGTGTGATAACATGGCCTCTGTGACAGTGTTCTACAGCTACTCACTTCCCTAATGTTTCTTCTGGAGAGACCAATGGGCTGAATAAACCATTTGGCAGCAGCCAGTCCCCAGTAAGATCTCTATCCCAGGAGCCAGAGGAACAATACAAGCAGATGGCTGGGTAGCATATGCTCAGCATGCCCACACTTGGAAAATACCAGGCTCACACACCACATGCAGACCAACCTCACCATGCATACGTGGTTGGCTCAGTACTACAGTACAGGATTCTCATCATGACTGGAATAAGCCCAGACTAACTGGCTCAACGCAGGAAAAGGCACTACACTCATGTAGTGCATGAGCTAGTCTTAAAATGGACAGCAAGAGAGGGAAGGAGACAGCAGACTAACTAGGTTTCCTGCACTCAGCTATGCAGGAGTCCCCCTTCTTAATCCTGAACTCACTGTACAGTGACCTGCAAGGACAAATAAAAACATGCACTGGATAGATACAAGGGCTGGTGCCTACCTACCCCACTGTTCTTGGTGTGATAGCAAAGGGTTTAGAGAAGAAGAAAAGGAAAACCTCAATGTTGCAGAAGGGAAATATAACCATACCTTCCCCCTCCTCCACTTCCCCCAGATGTAAGAAATAACATGCTGGGACTACCATGAACAATACGGGTTGACTTACATTGATGAAAAGCATTATTTCTTGCTCTCTCCTTGTCCCTGTACTTACTGACCTCCATTTGACAGCTAAAATATTTCCCTGTGCTCAGACCCGTGAAAATCAGGTAAGAACTGACAGCATTTGCATTCATATTCCCTTAAACTGTTCCTTCTTTTTGCTATTCAAATTACTAAGGCAGATCAGGCTAATGATAAAAAACTACTTTGAACTTCTCTTCACTCAGTGACTTCTCATCCCACTTCTCACCCTGTGAGCAAGAAGAAGCCAGGCACAGGAAATAGAGCTCAGCACCACGACTGACCAGCTGCCAAGCCTGGCACAAGCTCGCAGCCCCAGCAACCCCACTGCATGGCATTGTGCCAAAAGGCACTTTCCATCTAGCAAATCCAGTGCTGGAAGTCCTGCTTGATACCCCCTCACACCCATCACCCAGGGATTTGTGCAAGTGGTACTCAGGTATGGGCAATCAAGATTAAACCTGAGAAAATGCAATTTACCTGGGTTTTCGGTCGTTCTTTTTTTTGTGGACAATATATAATTTACCTGTTTCTTATAGGTTCTCAATAGCTAGCCGCTTCAACTAGCCCCTTCTTAAAGAGGTTAAGGGTCTTCAGGTGTGAACTTCAGTACTTAAAAGTAACAAGAGAAAGCTTATATATTAATTCCCTACACTGTATTTATTTTTAACAGTATTAGGCTTTGGGAATTAAAAAGAAATCATCTCCCTGGTAAATCCTAGCTCCTACAAAGCAAGAAAAATCTTAGGGATGCAGCTTTGCCATTTGCTGACCTTTGCCATTGCTGGGTTTCACAATAATTTACAGAATTAATTTTGTGATTACGTTTTGAAGTAACAGCATCATTTAATAAACCCAGCTGGGTGATTACTTAATTATCTTATGGTGAATTATCTTATGGTGATTATTTAGTTCAATATTTAGATCTTAGGAAACTGGATAAGCCTAACATAATCTACCTAATTTGTATTTTACAAAGGTTTACAGCATCTAGAATTAAACAGTTTAGAAAGATGACTTTTTGAGGGCATTTTTAAACACAGTGCTTCCTGAAGCATGCAGTATCATCCAACTACCTCAGCTGATCACCAACATACTGACAGAGAGCAGGCAGGAAGAAGAATTTTTAACTTAGAATAAGTTACAGGTAAAAATTTATGCTCAGTAAGAAAAATTCCTCAAACTGTAATAAAGAAAAATATCCCTGTGCTGGTTTTAGCTGAGATAATTTTCTTCATAGGAGCTAATATCAGACCACATTCTAGATTTGTGCTGAAAGTAGCTTTGATAATTCAGGGATGTTTCCATCAGTGCTTATGCAGAGCCAAGGTATTTTCTGCTCCTCCTTGCACCACCCCACTAGTGAGCAGGCTGGGAGGGACAGAGTTTGTCCCCAGTCTCCAAGTTTGCTGGGGATGGCTGAACACCCATCTGACCATGGGGCATGATGAATGAATTCCTTGGTTTGCTTTGCTTGCATGCATAGGTTTGCTTTGCCCATTGAACAGTCTTTATCTCAACACACAAGTATCCCCACTTTCACCATTCTGCTTCTCTCCCCCATCCTGCTAGAAGCAAGCAGCAGTGTGGTGCCTAGTTACTAGCAGGGGTTAAACCACAACAACCTCATGTAATCCAAACTTTTTTCATTTTACTGATTTTTAGGGATATTTTCAGTTTCTCATATACTTCCAAGTTTCTGAGAATTTGAACTCTGCCTGAAATTTGATTTCCTGAGAAATTAAAGTCAGGTTTTCACCTGGAAAGATTTTACTGGAAAGATTAAGAACTCTCTTCCCTTCAATTATACTCACTTATTTATTCTATTATTTTTTATATGTGTATATATATGCACACAAAAATATACACACCTCCTCTGCAAACGAGGTGTTTCTGATAGCAGTGTAGTTTCTGATTTTGGCCCTAGGTGGTACCTTACACCACATTAAAACAGTTGCTTGTTCAAAATGTTCCAGGAAGGCACATGGGCTTATTCCTCCCTGCCTCTTCCCAGGTGATACAGACCACCACAGCTCTGAAGATGCAACATTTTCCCAGCCAAATGGACTATTGCGCTGTCCCCAACAGAATGACAAGTATTCCAGCAGGACCACTCTTTCCTTCAAAAGCTGTGTTTCTCCAAGGGAAGGAAAAGTTACAGAGTCTGGCACAGCAGCATACGGTAACAAGAAGTATTAGACATGTAATTATGGAGAGTGCCAAGCTTCTCACATGTAGTACACCTCCCCACACTTACAGCAATTATTTTTCTTACTTAATGCTTTAAAAGTTTTATTTCCTCCACTTCACAGCACTTTACCAGTTTAAGTAATCTTAATTTCATCCCAGTGAAGGAAATAAGTACTATTATCCTTCCTCCTTTGTCTGGAGATGAAGCAAGTTGCCCAAGGAGACACACTGAGTCAGGAGCCATCCAAAGCTGGCACTCCTCACTTCTAGTCCTAACTCTAGATTTCCTTGACAATCCTGCACTTATTAAAGATGCGCTGGCTTTATTGTGGTAGACTTCAAACATCAGCAGACAGCACACATTGTCCCTCTCCTGGCAGCACTCCCTGCAGAAAGGCAAGCCCACATCCCTCATGCAGACTGTGGGAGAACACAGTGCACGTCCAGCTCTTGCTGACCAATGTCTGGCACCAAAGGAAGATTTGGCAAACCAGGGTGGTCTACAGCACTCATATTCACCCCTGCATTCTCGTTCCCAGTGGGATTTTCTTTCTTCTGCCCATGTCAGTAGAAAATAAGTGGCATAGGGATGCCAGCAGAGAACAGAAGGAATAATGCCAACACTAGTAGCGAGTAATTTAAAAGGCCAAGAGGCAAGACTAACATTTGAAACACCAACAAATCCCTGGAGTTGTCAATATTATTATTCTCTGACATTACACCCTTTTATTATGAAATAGCTGTTCCAGGAAACAGGGCAGTATTTTTCAGGCTGTGCTCCTAGAACTTGTCATTCTAGATGGACACTACCAAGGCAGGTCCTAATGGAAGCTGACTAGCCCTAGCAGCAACACTGCCTCTGGTGCTGAGAGGCAGGGGCTCGTCAGGGTATCTTGTGTGATGACTAGCGCAGACTTCGCTGTCAGGAGTTAGCCTGGGGCATTCCAAGTGTTCAGTACTCCTTCAGTACCCACTTCATTGGTAGAAAAGACAGACAGCAACCAACAGAGTTTGAAAGAAGAATGAAGGGCCATCAGAAGCTCATTAAGTTCCTAACACTTGTGAAATGCAATGATAACTTCTTTCTAATACCCAAATTTCTGGACTTGGAAGACAATGATAATTTCAATTTCCAGGTTTGTTTTTGTTGCTGTTGGCTGGGGCTTTTTTGATTGGTTGGTTGGGTTTAACATAAAGGAAGTTGACCCAGACAACACACAAATACCTTTTATTTCACTATTTTGCAGGCCTGACTCCATACATTTCACAGGTGTGAGGTTGGCAATAAAGGCACTAGCTAATTTATCTATTCATTTATATTGTGCTTTCTAGAAGAACCAGAATAAGAGATATCATCTGTTCAATAGTTGGCCTTTATGAGGCCAGAAATCTGTGCAATTCAGCCACAGCTCAGCTGTTGGAAGGCATTATAATCTAGAAATAGGACAGGCTTGAAGGAAAATTGAAAGTAACAAAAGGATGAAAAAAAGCCCATCTGAATAGGAAAGGCATTGTTCTGCATCTTGATACACTTCTGCTACCCAGGTTACGTGAAGGGGGGCTCACTTCATAGTTCACTGCAGGAACCAGCCAACAGTCAATTAATTTGCTTTACCACTTTAAGAAATATGGCTGAATTTCCTTTATTTCACTATTTCTCCTCCACCAGAAGGCCTGAGTCAGAATTTTTTCTTCAGACCTTAGTAGTTAATAAACATTTAAATCTGTTTTCAGACTCTATATACCATTAAAAAAAATGCCTTGGAAGAGAACCCATTTATTGATTGCATTTGCACACAGAACAAGGCCTGCCTGGTTAAAATGGAAATTTATTTCTGAAGTGTATAAACTAACCTGAACCTTACTGCTCACACTACTTGCCTCATGCTGCCATGAACAGTGAGAACAGACTGATCCTTTCCCATTTTACATGACAGAGCAAATGCTTTAGTTTTTCTACCCTCATTCACCACACACTGCTTTTAAGGTCTGCACTGCAAGTAGCGCACAACCAGTTTCTATTAGAATTTCCTTTAACACCCAAGACAAAGAAAAATTCAAATATATTTGACATCTAACCTCAGAAACCTCTGAAGCCCTGTTCCCCACAAACATGACCTTTTAAGAACAGCTTCAGTTTATCAGAAATCCACATGAGTAATACTGATGACAAGCCTACACCAGAGTTTTTGGAAGGATTAGTAATTAGTTATTGCCAGCCAATAATCAATTCCCATAAAGCACTCACATGGCTATGATTATCATTACTTACAATGACACCATCAAACTTACACTGAGTCAGTGTTTTAAAAATTAATAAAGAGCAATTCTGGACAGTAAAGCAGCTCTTAAGTCCCCACTGCCAAACTGCATGTTCTTCACAAGAAGATGATGTTTCCTCCCCTGTGTCCAAGAGAAAAGGCACCACTTGGTCTGATGACAGACAATACTAACGAACCATACAAAGGAAATAATGGGTTACTTCACGCATTTGACAGCTTACTGCAGTTTTAAAAGATTTGAAGATGAAAATGCATTTCCTTTATCTCAAATTACTTCATTTTAGGTACTTGTAGCAATTACAGCTAACATTTTTCAGACAGGAGTGTGGTTCTTTAATTACGGTGTCCATTTCAAAGCAACATTCAAATTAATCTTATGCAGTTTTTCCAGCCCTGAAGTCCATAAGGTTAAGGTTTGACAAGTTCCAGTTTCATCTGTAACCAAATTAGAGCTAAAAATTCCTGTGCTACCAAAGCACTAGGAAATGAGGCAATCTACCCTTGAGTTCCTCTTCTCACTGCAGCCTCTGACATAAGAGCTGCTCAACTGCAGCAAAAGGGTGCAGGTGATGCGCTAAGCGACAGCTTTGGGAGCCCTGCATTTATCACATTTTAGAGCTGGTTTTCAGGAGGGAGCAGCCAATTGCCAGGGGTCCAGCCCTGGCTCCAGCACCTGGCCTCCTCCCCTGCCAGCACTCCCTCCCATGCCCCAGCACTTTGCTCCCTTATCTGGCTGAAATCTAACTGAAAAAAAAAGCAATTAGTGTTCAGACAGACTGCTCCCAAAGCCTCACAACATGATCTCAGCAACTTCTTAAGGAGCACAAAGGAGGAGGAAACACAGGACTGTGATAGAAAGGTGAGACTGTGTGGACTTGCAACTGGTGTAAGCCATTATGGGACCCACACCTTTCAGTTACTAGCAGACAATTTTTTTCTTTTTCTTTTTTTTTTTTTTTTTTTTACAGTGAAATGAAATTAAGGTGTGAACCCAGAGCTGTTGCCACAAATTTAATGCATCAAAAACCTCTCCTCACAAATGGCCCCTTGGTCATCACTGTCAGCAAAGAGGCCAAAGGCATCACTTTGAGGACATCAAAAAGTACATCAGAAAAAAGGACCTCCCTGCAACATCCAGGGCTTTGGAGGTATGTCCCAAGGTCAGGGACACCCTTGGGGTTAACCCTCACATGGGAGCAGTGTATCCCACCCAGTAAACTCCTGGGTTACTCACAAGGCAAGTCACATGCCTGTTTACTGTTAGGTTGACTAAAGACAGGTCTGTCTCAACTGAGATTTGGTCTTAAGCCTTTGGCTCTGTAACAACACATCCTAACCACTCCACATCCTTGAAGAGATAATTTTCCTAGTATTTTCTTACTGTTTGTGTGAAAAAAAAAAAAAAAAAAAAAGTATTTTCCTGCGCCTTTACTCAGCCAGTTGGGATTCAGCAGTTACTGTAGTTTCACAAAACAGTAGCACTAATAAAACTCCAGGATGTTAGTAAGCATATGAAAAGTCACAAAGTGTATTTCAAATCTTCGTACCTCAGGTGATGGCCATTAACTCCACCCCCTACTTCCCTTCAAATTACAACAGCAAACAGGATGTCACATATGAGCCTTCAAATGCAAAATTAAAACAGGCTACATAGAATATAGAAGGGTTTAAAAATAAGACAGAGTATCTTGAATTTCTTTCAGGGTCTTTTTTCCTACTGAAAAAACATAACCTCAGTAAATGACACAACTATAGCAAGTATTAAAAAGTGACATCAGAAGTTTTGCCAACAGTTGCCTGTACAAGAGCTCCTCAGGAAGCTGTGCTGCAGACCATACAGCACAAGGAGAAGGAACTTGGTACAAAGGGCTTATACTCACCGTCTGCAAAGTTTCTTCCTGTCTTCTGCTTTGGCTCTGTCGGTTGATAAAGGAGCGTGTCGAGAGTTTGTAATGGTTCAACAAGCAGATGATCACTACCACCATAACAGTTATAACCACAATTATAATGATGATTTGAACAAACTCCAGTTCAGCTAAAACAAAGAAAAAAAAAATGTCAATCACACAGAATGTTACACATCAAAACAGCAATTTGAAAAACCCTCAGTACTTCCTCAAGACTGATCTAGAGCAAGATGGTACTGCTGTTCATTTCACAAAGTTTTGTGACGCATACTGTTCTAAAACATATGAAAATTGTTTCATTTTTGGCCAGCATTAGTCAATCAGTATCCATGGCTGCAGGTGACAACTAAGGAACTTCTTGGTGATCCTTCTCTGCAGCCTTTACAGATAATAAACTCTTCAGCAGAAACACTTCAGAAAAGCCTTCTGGATAATACAAGTTTCACTGGGGGGGGGGGTGTAACAAAAAAAAAAAAAAAAAAAAAAAAAAAATCAACACCCAAGGAACACCACATATGAAACTCACTCTGACTTAATAGCCACCTGCAATGCCAATAGAGTCCAGAGACCTTTAGGCACTTCAAAGCGGAGGCCATGCAGAAAAAAAATCAGGACACTGTATATAGTAAACTACCCTTAATTTCTTTATCAGCTAAACAGCACAAAAGGTACTTAAATCAAGTGAAGCACAAGGTTCTTTTGTATTGAATCTACATGCAATGTCTGTTTCAATTACTCACTTCAACTACAGTAAAATTTTCTAGGATATTCCCATTCAGGTACAAATTAGAAGAGAACTAGTACTTTAAATAAGGTATATTCAACTATGGTTAAAATGAAACCTGGACCCTGGCTGTTGCAAGAGATACAGTTACAATGAACATCAGAGGCTATTACCTTATCAGAAGTCCTGCCTTTACCACAAATATTAATTATATTTAGAAATGAGTCACTCTTGCACCCCTTCTGCTATACAGGAGTAGCAAGAACGAGCAATGTAAGTGGAGAAATTGCCCTCTGGAGCTACACAGTTGCTGATATTTCTATGGAAACTGCATTGCTCACAGGGGATGCTCTCATCTTGAAAGACAACTCTAGTAAATGGGAAGTCACCTTTGGTCGCTAGGCTGGTAGAAAAAGCAACGCAGCAGCACAATTTGCTCAGTTTCAGCACTTTCCAAGAACATTACTACTTTTGGGCACCAAAATGGGAACTGAGGGAACCAGTATTAAATTTGTTTTTTAAAAGCAGATGAGGAAAGAAAGATGATGAAATATAAAGAGACAAAGCAAACATTGGAGAAAAGAAGCTCCCCCTCCCCTTATCTCTTTCAGTTGCAGTCATCCTCAGCCTTCTATATAACAGCACTACACTTACACTAACACAGCTATGAAGTTGAGCTAGGAAAACACTGTTCACACTTAAAAATCCAAACTGACCTGCAGTGGAACTAAGAGAAACACAAGACTGTTCCATTATTCTACGATCTCTTGTGAGCAAAACCTCATGCTACCGACACTGCAGTGTGCAGGTGTCCACTGGAGGCTGTTGCAGAGGTGCAGCTGTTTGTCACATGTTACCAGTGGGCACAGGAACACCACTAAGTACTGAGGTTCTGCAATCGTCCCAGGAATAAACTAAACCTTTTTTAAGGCTAAGAAGAAAGTAAAGGGCAAAAATACATAATTTAATTTCTCTTTGCTGTTAAGTACCATACACTCATTAAGATCAACTTTTTCAAAACATTTGATTAGTCAGTGCTTTGCCCTGCCTTTACTATCAACCCCACATGCAGTGCAGTGATACCTCTTCTTTTGCCCCCTTCTCTTGCATCACTGGAAGCTAAGGACATCCATACCAACAGATCGAAAAGCAGAAAGCATAGAAATAACTAAAAAAGAAACACACCAACGCCAAGTTTAAGTAATTTTTGCTTGGCTCAGAAGCACAGAATACAGACTTGACACAGCTGACAACTGCTGCTATTAACACTCTGCAGCTACTGAGCACTAAAGGGCTTCTTTACCTAAAACCTTTTTTTTTTTTTTTTTGGAGAGTCCATGTAATACTTTAGACTGGAAATTGAGAGACTCTTGCTAAAGGGCAGCATACTAAACAAGCATGTTGATTTAGGCTTTCCTAGAATGCAGAGATCACTGGAATGACATGTTACTTCTCTATCTGCCAAGGGCAGAGTCTTCTAAATTTATCACGGCCCCAGTATTTCAGTGACAGGGGATAGGTACCTCTTCTTTAGAAATAAGTGACTGCGAGTGTGAGCATTCCCCTGGGAGGGGGTAATTTCTTGGAAACACTTCACTAAAACACGGCTATAAAGAAAATTAAAACCATGGTACATAGGTGTAAGCAGAGGATTTTCCAATTCAACAAAACACCCTACTGACGTTCAAGCGCATTTTCCCACAAAAAAAGCACAGAGAAAGGAAAAAGGAAAGTAATTTTTAATCTCTCCTTCCTCCTGACCAGCCCTCCTGCTACTCATTAGGTTATTAACAGGAAAAGCAAAGAGACGACAGCGGCAACAATCTCTATTTACTGTCACTGCTCGAAGCAATCTGAAGTCTCTGGCAGCTACTGACAGACTGGGGTCACGCCGGCCGCCGGCTCATCTCCTGCCCTACTGCTGGGTGCAAAGGGCCCTCACTACAACCTTTCTAAAAGGCATTTCCTCCTCCCCACTTTTCCCATAAATTAGCTGAGAAAGAGCCTGGGGGGGAGTTTTAGGAATAGAAATTACATGTTTTTACCTCCCCAAATCTGTCACACTCACACCTGTTTCTTCACACGCAGGAAATAACATTTAGAACACGTGGCTTTTTTTTTTCCCAGGAGAATATTTTTTTTATGACGAAAGCACAAAACCAAAGAGACAGCTATATAGTACATGAAAACATCTTCACAGAGGAGTAAAAAAAAAAGAGAAACTATTTATAACTCTACCAACAGCCACAAAAATGCCCGCACCATCACCCGAACCCTCCCGAGTAGACAGGACACCCATCCCGCCAGGACCCTAGGGAGGCTGCTCTGCAGGGAGCGCTCTCCCAGCGGGCTGGGCTGTAAGTTACCGGGTGTCGCCCCGGTAGCCTGGGGCCGGAGTTGGCAGCAGCCCCACCGCGCAGGCACGTCGGACGAACGAGCGGGTACCTCTTTCCAACAACAGGTCTCTTAACCGCGCATCCGTCACCGCTGTTCTGTTAAGCCGCTCACTGGACATGCTCGCCTGCGGCGGAGGGGGGGCTCAGGCCGCTCCACCAAGCCCAGCGGAGTACACCGCATTACCGGCGGCTCCGAGCTCCATCCAGCGAGGGAAGCACCGCTCTCAGGCAGCCCGCTCTGACTCACAGACAGGCAGACAGACAGACAAGACAGTCTCCTGCCTGTCCACCCGTCCCTCTCCCCAACGCACTGCAGGGCCCAGCCCCGGCGCCACCGACTACCAAGCTCTGCCGGCAGCGGGCGGCGCGCCGTGAGGCGGCCGCGGGCGAGGGAGCAGGGCCAGACCGGGGCTAGCACCGGCCACTCTCCTTCCACCCCCACTCCGCGTGTGCGCGCACGGACAGACAGGAGAGCCGCCTTCGCGCCGCTGACGGCGGAGTACCGCCACTCTCCGCCCGGGCGAGATTAATGATTAAAAATAATTAAAAGAAATAACGGGCGAGAGCAAAAAAAAAAAAAAAGGACAGCAATAACCCCGCGACAGCCCGCCAGAGCCGGAGGGAGGAAGGGAACGAAGGAGGTAGGGAGGAATGAGCGTAGAGCAGCTTACCCGCGCCACCGCCCCGCCGCTCTTTAAGCCCGGCCCGGCCCGGCGGGCGCTCCGGGCGCCCCAG
>JASSUY010023147.1:0-12441 GCA_032466535.1 Forpus xanthops
ATTCCTAGCCTTAACTAGGCACTTGGATCAGCAGACTGTACTGCACAGTCACTGCTTGCAGTGGTTTTCTGCTGAAGACATTGACAGAAGGGTAGCATAATATGTTGCCAATAATGAACTATTAATGAACATTTGTTTTTTCTTACTTTTTTTTTTTTTTTAATGGTGGAGTATTGTTTTTTTCCTTGGCTTTCCCACAAGAACTCCAATTGGTGGATATGACACAGAATGATATTATTGACTCTTAAAGCGTACTAATGCAGCTCAAAAGCTTCTTGTAACTCCACCAAATGTCTAAGCCTGCTTAATCACTGGTGAAATAGTCTCTTAGCATCATCAAGGACAGATAAGCGTTGAATATACCATAGTGGGTAGAGAGACTACTGCTGGTTTATTAATGATTTCTTGACTTTGGGTGACCAGTGCAATCAGCTATGTTATCTCTGAGAAAATCCCCTAATCATGTTAGTATTAAAAACACTCTAGTACACAGACGTGAAATATTCAATGTTAGGAGGAAAGGTCATATAATCATCACTAATGCTACCATTTTGAAATACTGAAGTTTCTTACATCAGACTGTGCTCAGACCTGGACATACAAACTACTGCCATTTCCCATGTGGACTTGTATAGTCTGTGACAAGGTATGGAAGTTAGCGACAACCACAGACACCAGTCCATTTTACAGGATCAGTATGCAAACAGTATTATCTTGTTGTGTGTGCTGTAGGCAGGATTTACTAGTATGCTGATACAACCACAGAACATCAGCTGCCTTGAGTTCCCATAGGAAATGGGTAGCTACTCCCTTTGGCAATTTTAAAAATCCAGGTCCTAAGGCTAAAAACTGCTCTTTCACTTTTTTTTTTTTTTTTTCATTTTAGGTTTGAGATACCAATAAAATAAAATTAGTCATGGTTTAGTAAAGAGTGGTTGTGAAAAGTTTCTTTGGAAGAAACAGATACTGCCCTTAAAAGGGCTATGCAGTTGGTCATATACATCTGTTTTATCTGAAATTTCTACTAAAAAGATTGCTACTAGAAAAACATTCTGTAGTCATTCAGGTGCTTTTTTCTACTTTCCCTCCAATATCTATACAATAGTGATTTCTAAGTGCATAAATACATTGTTAAAAGATTCATACAACTTAGACTATTTATGAAGTATCTGCTATGTAAGGAGTTGCTCATGGAAATCAAGTGATCTGTCAGCTTGCCTGTGAGTTTCACTTCAGAGCTTTCAGAATAATGGCCTAAGATGTATTTTTGATGGTCTTTGGAGATTTCAAATGACAGACCTTACACCCTAGTTTCTCACTTCAAATTGTACTAAGGACAGGTTACAGTACATGGTACACTTTCTAACTTGTTTCTTTCATGTAATTTCTGCAGTCATAAAATGATTCAGAGGGAATGTGCTCTTTAAGAAGAGATAAATAAAATTAAATGAGAAAGTAAGAGTTGTTTTCATCTTAGCATAGATGACTACAGACATTAAAAATACAAAGGCACACTCTTAAAATAACTGTAGAATCATAGAATTGTAGAATGATTTGGGTTAGAGGGGACCTCACCTAGTTCCAACCACTGACACGAGCAGGGACACCTTCCACTAGACCAGGTTGCTTCAAGCCCCATCCAACCTGGCCTTGAGCACTGCAAGGGGTGGGGCAGTCATAGCTTCTCTGGGCAACCTGTGCAAAGACCTCATCACCCTCACAGAGAGTTTCTTCCTAAGATTTAACCTAAGTCTCCCCTGTTTAAGTTGGAATCTATTACCCCTTTTAATGTCTCTACAGTCCCTGATGAAAAACTCCTCTCTGACATCCTTGTTGAAGGATGAAAATGCTGAAGGTCAAAACCAGACTTTTAAAGAAAAAGAGAATGGCACTCCAATCTTATTTCACCTGAAAAAATCCATCTCTCTCTGGGTTCTTCAGAAGTTTAATTTTTAACATATCCTAACTAAACAGACCCAATTAAATTTAAGTATATTTTGTTACATTACATTATGTTTCATTATGATATGTTTTGTTGTTTTTTATTATTTTACTTAGAAGTTATGGAAAACTTTTATAGTGGAATTCTGAACAAAACACTCCAAAATGCTTCTTCCTATCAAATTATTATGGCTTCTTCTAAAGGATTTCCTTTTGTCTCATAACTGATTTTCTCACTGTAATTTTTTCAGGTTTTGTTAAAAAGTATCTGCCCTAGTCATGTATATTTAAGTGACTATACTAGAATCAGTCTGCTGTGCACGATCCTGCAGTGGTAATTTTTTTTTTCCAAGAGCGTAATAGTTGCTTGGTTGGGTTTTTTTCTTCAAAGCTTTTAGATGCGATTAGGGATGATAGATTATAATTTGGGTTGGTTTTTTTTTTTGCTTGATTGAGCTTTTTTAAAATGAGCCTTTTGAAAGCAGCCTGAAGTGCTAAGCTTCATAGTTCACAAACAAAAATGCTGCTGAAATGTTTTTAGAAACATCTAGATGTTGCTCATCTGAGTCAAGTGTGCTGTACCATCACCAATTCTCCATCTATATCCAGCGTTTGGCCATGGAGGAGAATGCAAGGCACCTACATCTAAGATAAGGAGAGGTATAATTCTGCCTTTATGCTGCAGACAGAGCAAGCCTGAGTGTGTCAGTTTAACCTGGGGAAATTAGGGGAGACATAAGGTTTTAAGTGAAGAGTAAATAACCCACGCAGGACAGCTTAAGTGCATTAGACTCTAATTTCATACAGGTGCCTAACTATAAGTCTCTAACATTACCCTGAGTCCTTAACATTACCTTAAGCCTCACAAAATATTTGAGACCTCCTTGCAAGACCAGCACATGTGATAGGCAGATCTTCACCTTCTGCTTTGAGTAGTGTGGCTGGGTTTCGCTATGTATCAGAGGATTACAGAATGGTTGAGGTTACAAAGGACCTCTGGGTGTCATCACCAAGCAAGGCCATCCAAAGCTGGTTGCCCTGTATGAACATCCGTATCGATCTCCTGTTCATGCCTGAGAGGCTGGAGAATTCTGCAATTTGTGCCTCCTTGAGGCTTGTCTTCTTTTAAGCCAGGGGCACGATGTGTGTTTCTGTTACAAGAGAGGCTACTTGAGCTGTGTGATCACTCAGCTTCGACATGTGATCCTACGAAAACCACCCTTTTCTTCTCCCAAGTCCTATGCATTGTGGCTTTTCATTCATGTACTGTCCCAACTCTCTAATAGTCCCAGGAAATGCATGGAACTTAATTTTTTCCACCAAGTATGTAGAAAAGGGAAAAGGAGTGGGAAAGGGATATTCACAAAGTTACGGTTGATATTTCATGGCACATCTACTCCACTTTTACTGAGGTTTCTGATCTATCAGTGTCCTGCTTTCAGCTGGTACAGTGCTCTGTTTTGGCTTTTGTTGGAGAATAATGCTAATAACACAGAGGTGTTTTAGTTGTTGCTCAGTAATGCTTACCCTGATCAAGGGCTGTTCAGTCTCTCATGCTTTGCCATTGAGGAGAGAGGCACAAGAAGCCAAGATGAAGCAGAGACAGGACAGCTCATCAGAACTAGCCAAAGGGCTGTTCCCTACCACAGCACATCATGCCCTGTATATAAAATGGGGGGAGCTACCCAGAGGGGACCGATAACTGCCGGTGGGCAGGCTAGGTATCGGTCAGTGGGTGGTAAGCAATGGTATTGATTGTCTTTCTTGGTGTTTAATCATCTCTTTTTGTTGTTTCCATTTTCATTTTCATTATGGTAGTTGTCATTGTTTTGTTGTTGTTGTTATATTTAATTTCAATTATCTGTTCTTATCTCCAGCTATGGGGTTTACCTTTACCAATTCTCCTCCCCATACCACCACGTGTAGGGATGTGTGAGTGAGCAGATGCGTGGTCCTTAGTTGCTGGTTGGGGTTAAATGATGACCAAGCCAGTAGTTTGTAGTAGGCAATTCATTGCCATAAGTCCAGAAGCAGTATGGCTGTGCTCATGCACCGTGAATGCAAATGCAGTTGTACTGCTTGCAGATCCAAACTGATTTAAGGGCAGCTAACCCAAATGTCTTGAATTGTCTCATGCCTAGGTTCCTGCTTTTGGGAGGAATGAATTTTGCCAAGTAGAAGGTCTCTGTACATGTCAGTTCTCAAGGAGTTCTGGTGGTTATATGAAGAGTCATGGTGGCCTATCTACATAGTCAGATCTTGAGAGCTGAGGTTTATTAACTCTGCGCTGTTAAGAGCAGAGACAGAGCATGCATGTGACTTTCCTGCTGAACAGGAAGACCTATTCACGCCACATTTAACTGCACACTGACACATAAGTTCATGCTGCACATCCATGAAGTGGTTCATTAAAAGTATTTCATATTCATGTGGGTTTATCCTTGTGCTTTTTCTTAAATTAATTCTCCTCCAAATCACACTGAATTGTCTTTAACATCTGAAGCAAGGTGGGAAAAGGGAGTAGCTATAGCCAGAGAGTTCTTTCAGACACAAGATGTTAAACTGCTTTTTGATCAGCTGCTTGTAGAAATGTACATTAAACTGTAAACCATGGTTCTTCTTGTAACCAGCTAATGATCCTATCAGTTGCAGACTAATTGCCTCTACTTTATTTTAAATTTCTGCTGCATTGAAAAAGCCAAAGTCATGTTCTGATCCTGTTAATCACATTTGGCTTTGAAGAGAATGCAGTGGTTGAATGTTAATTTAACTTCTCTCCCTGGTAATTTGTTTGACTGGCTGTTACTTGCAGTCTATATTAACTGAATAAATGTGTTCTATGTTCAGATGGGAAGTTACAACTTTCTTTTTAGCTATTTTAATACAGGTGTTTTGCCTAGAAATTGGTGTAAATTCTTTTCACCTTTATGTTCTCAAGTACTTTCAGTAGGAAGAATGAAAAGCAAGGGTGTTCATCCTTTGTTGAAGGTAATAAAGCAATAGAAGGAAAGTTCTATATTGCTAGATTAAGCATTTTTTATGGCTTGAAGGCTTCTCATCAGCTTATGAATAAATAAGATACTAAAGTACCGAGGGAAATGCTGGTGCTGTACTCTTTTTTTCTTCATCTCCAGCAATATATATTGCTTGTATTGTCAAGACCTAGACCAGAATCTGTCTATTCATTATTTCTTTTTTCCATTTTTTTTAATACAATGCGGACAGATGCACACCCGTATTCTGCATAGTGCTATGTAAGTCTTTCAGAAACATATGCTAAAGTACCTTTCAGCTTTCCATATCATTTTTCTGAGCAAGAATATAAGACCACTGGATATGTCCTATAAGCACAAAAACAGGTGTGTATAGGATAAATATAAAATAAGCATGTTACTAGGGCATTTTTATTAACATTGGATCTATGTGATAATAAAAATTCATTGTAATTTTACCTTTGAAATCCCCTGAATCTTAATAAGATTTTTTTTCTTCCTGTTCTGAATTTCAGTGAGGAGTACTTTTAAGTGTCATGGCTATATAAAATGTTTGTGAAGTCTTTTTAGATTACTTGTAAAATTTTTAAAATAAACAACTGATTTTTGGAGGCATTTTTTCAAGCTACAGGAGAGACATTGACTTTGAATATATGAAGTGTTTTCTGCTAAAAAGGAGGTTACCCTTGTAAAATGCTAATATCAAAAGGATTTATAAAGAGAATCTGAAGTTGACTCTGAAGTGTTTAGTTCAAATGCTGCCTGAAAGTGTGGTCTAATAAGTGATTCCTTACCAGATCAGCCTTTTTGAAAAATAGACTATTCATTTAGACTCCCAAATGTTTGGAAGCAAGGTCTGGAGACCTGGTGTTTATTAATTCATGAAAAAAAGGCACACTAAGCAGCAGCACTCATTTCCCAGAAGCCCACTTTGGCTATGGATGGAAGTCCCCTTGCACTCCTTACAGGAGAAAGAAGGCCCTTCAAGCAGTCCATGAGAGCATCCAAATCAGACTGCTGTGCTGAGTAATGGTTGATTGAGTCCTATAGTCTCTCTCCATTGACTAAAACTGAAAACACAAAGAGTTTTGCCTCCCAAGGATACTTCCCTCACACTCTGGGGGGATCCTCCTAGCAACATTGCTGCTATCAGATGGCAATAAATCAGTTCATTATGGTAGAGCCAATGACATCTTCCACTTACTGTCACAATGTCTCAGTATTAAAGTTTTATTAAAAAGTGTTAAATCCTTTTCTTAAAGGGATTTGCTGATCATTATTTACTATCTATCTTCAAATGTTGGGGCAGGGCACTCTGTATTGCTTGTCTGATTGCTCTAAGAACTCATTTTCCCTCTTCTTATAAATGTACGCTTACAATTTTCTGTTTTCTTTTTTATACAATACAAATTGTAATGTCTGTCTTTTGTAGGCACTGTCTTGGACTAGCTGACTTCTTATACTTGCTTATTTTTCATTCTCATGACTTTTTATGCTATGTATCACATTTGTTCTTCTTTCTTGACCCATATTTCAGTCAAAATCTTGTTTGCTCAGGGAGCTTCAGCTTCCCAGAATTGCAACACTGGATCTTCAGCATTTGATCAGCAAGAGATTCTTTATTTTTTCACTTTCTCCATTTAATTTCTTGCAGTAAAAATATCACTAATCTTCTCATGGAGTTCAGTGCTCCTGTCATTTTACTGTAATATTTTTAATATTAGTATCTCTTGTCTGATTTAGCAGACAATATTAAAACCATCTACTGTTTCACAGCCATTTATTGTTTGAAATAAATCTACATCTTTTTTTTTTTTTTTCCCCCACTGGCTTGGCACATTGCTGAAGATCAGAGGAGCACAGAATGAAACCTCAATTTTACCTTCACATTTCAAGAAAATGTCAATTTTAATAGGGAATTCAACTCCTCCATTCTTCCTCTAAAAATACATTATTAGGTCAATTTAATTCTGTTGCTGTATTCTGTTCCTTGATCATTTTAATCCAAGGCATCTGGCCCAAATCTTTTATATTTAGTGTCAGATTCTGGTTCAAAAGAGCTGATCTCAGATGTGCTGACCCACGTAAAAGCCATTTGAAAGCTCAGACTTTGTTAGGCTTTAAGCTTCCTGCCTTGCTTTTTTAAAAGTCTTGTGCTAAGATTATACAAACAAAAAAAACATAAAATCAAGAAATGTAAAAGTTTAGAGGTAGAAAAAAAAAGCTTGAGAGGTAAAAAAAGAAATTAAGGTTGAGGAGAGAAGACAAGCTCAGCTGGAAAAGAAGTGTGATAGCAAATGTTTTGAATGACTTGGTAAAGCACCGGCTATGTTATTGCAAAGGAAATAGGTGCTTGGGGAAGCAGCCTGTGACATACTGTATTCTGATTATTAAGAGCACATGGGAACACTTTTTGGCTTCAGATTATTTGCACTGGAGACTGCTGTTTTGTTGGGGTAGTGTATGGCACCTCATACCATAGATAATGGTACAAGGTTATCCCTGTTGTGCCATTAGGTGGTGTAAACCATTAATAATAAGCAGAAAAGTAATGTAAGTTGACTACAGCTTGCAGAAGAGCATGGTTTCAAAACAGTGCAAAGTCACCTTTTGGATGAACTAAGGGGCTTCAAAAAATGTGACATTCTGCACCATTTTGTTTTGGTGTAATGTGAAGTTTGACTGCAAACTGAAACTGAAACTAATTCCATTCTTCTGGTTTATTTCTGTCTTGCTCTGTTCAGGTTGACCTTCTTGTCCCTACAAAAATCACTGGCATAATTACCCAAGGAGCTAAAGATTTTGGTCATGTCCAATTTGTGGGGTCCTACAAGCTTGCTTACAGTAATGATGGGGAGCACTGGAACATATACCAAGATGACAAACAAAAGAAGGATAAGGTAAAACAAATAGAAGATTGATATTTCAGTTGCATTACTACAGAGGTCTACATCTGTAGTAATGCCAGTGCTGTAAAAATGTAGATTATTGCATGCTGCCTGTGTTATAGGCTTCCATATATATGGAATCGCACATATAAAAGTCAAGGTGAATGAAAAAGAGTCAATGACATTCACAATGGAGTAATATCACGCCTATCAATGCAATGCACCTGATTTAACACTGTTAAATATGGGACATAAAATTTTGCAGTTCTCCATTAATTGGAATTACTTCCTTTAACTCTAGAGATATAGAGAAGGTATATAAATAGGAGTTTATTTATATATTCAAAAACTGTATCTCTATGCATATTTTTATAAGTATGCATTATTTTCTGTAGTATTCTGTAAAGCACATCTTTAGGATATCTCATTACCTAACCATTTTGGCTACATTTTTAAGTGTAAATTGAAATTGAAATACCCTATGGAAAGATTATTTTTTATTATACTATTAAATGAATACAAAACATAAAAAGTTTCTCAACTTTCTTTGCAAATGTTTAATGAGAGGCATAGAGAAAGTACGGGTTTGCTAATTGATTTACCTACAAGCATTTAACTTTTCTCTCATCATTTAGGATATTATACCTTTCCTTTAAACTGTATTACACTTTTATATACCTGAATTCATAATATCATGACTCAAGAAAGAGATTACAGCATATGCATTGCCTAAGGGAAACATTAAGCAAGCTGACAAAATGTGAATTATTTGTTAAATGTCTTAGTGGGATTTTGCCTGATTGAAACAAAAGATACATTAATAAAAATAACAGATGGCTGATATGTCTGATGCTCCATGTCTCAAACACGGTGTTTTTAACAGAGTGATGTATGTTCCCACTTGTCTTTATTTTTCTTAAACAAAAATTCTTCAGTAAAATTTCATACCCTTCATATAGGTCAGTTTGTTTTTGTTTTTGTTTTTGTTTTTGTTTTTTTCCTAAGTAACAAGAAACATTTGATATATTTTCGATCTGTGTTCTGTGAGTACAGGTAGATCTATTGATGAAGGTTTAGACAGCTGCATCTCTTAAATTTTGATGATTTTAAGATATTAATCAAATGTATGCTAATTTGTTTTAGGGGAAAGTGTTCTAAATTACTGGATTAAATATGTACATAGGCGGATGTGTGTTTCTGCATAGAAATGTTGTTTTTGTAAGATTGTTTTCCAAAGATGATACTGTAAAGTCCCAGTCTTAAGAGACAAATGGCAATTTACTTCAGTTTTATCTTGCTCTGAGATTTTTCCCCACCAAACTCTAAAGTACTTTAGATACGGAAAACAAAATCAGTTGCTTTAGCCATCCAGCTGAGAAGATCCTGACACCAGTGATTATGGATGTCTCTCGTATAATTGGTTGTCACATAAAAATTGGAAACAACTCACCTTTCGTAGATATACCATAAATGCATTCAGTATAAATTACAGCTAGTCACTTCAGTACTTTGCACACCTCCCACTGTACGTCCCTGGCATTTAAAAACAGAAGCAAAAGATCTGCTGCGAAATAAATATTTTCCCCAAGCCAAACTTGGATTAGCAATCTGTTTCATTCATGTTACTAAAATAGAGAAAATGCCTTCAAGTCTTTGTTGAGAAACACAGTAGCAGTCACAAGCAGATCTAAAGGAAAATGCACTCTGACTTAACAGCACTCTTATAATGGCAATGGCAAATGTTATAAACAGTCTACACTTTTTTATAACATTTACCAAGGCAATTAGATTCTTCTCCCTTTCATCATCAGCTGGATTTTTAATTGCTATATACATATTCTATGAGAAAAAATGGAAAACTGTTAATCATTGTCTTATTAAAAAGTCTCGCATGCCATATTAATTAACATTCCTAAGAATACAATAGACACATATTATTGTGATTCTTTAAGAAATCAAGAGCAGTTAAAAGTAGAATGTGATCAAATACACTTAGCTGGAAATTGGAAGCAACGACTTCTAAATTTAAATGTATACAAAATTAAAAAGATACTTGATGCAAGACTAGATCTCAGCCTTTGATAAATAAACATTAGTCCAAACTGTACTATGACACAATTCTGGAAATGTCAAAGTCTTACAGCAGGATCTGACATTCCAGAAGTGGCAACTATCAGTGAACTTGGCAAAACTTTCTAGGAGGGAGGGCTAGAAAGGATCTTGAGACAGTATCTAGATACATTATTTGTTGACGTTTGCAGAGACTGTGATCCTCTCTTTCTATCCCCTCTAAGGTATCCTCAGCAGGAAATTATATCCGACAAGCCCCAGGTCATAGAAACATAGAATCATAGAATAGTTAAGGCTGGGCCGGACCTTAAGATCATCTAGTTCCAAACCCCCTACCAGGGGCAGGGACACCAACCACTAAATCATGTCATCCAAGACTATGTCCAACCCAGCCTTGAACACTGCCAGCAATGGAGCATTCACAACTTCCCTGGGCAACCCATTCCAGTGCCTCACCACCCTTACAGTAAAGAATTTCCTCCTCAGATTCAATCTAAACTTCCCCTGTTTAAGCTTGAACCCATTACTCCTTGTCCCCTCACTACAGTCCCTCATGAAGAGACCCTCCCCAGCATCCCTATAGGCCCCCGTCAGATACTGAAAGGATGCTAGGAGGTTTCCATGCAGTCTTCTCTTCTTCAGGCTGAACAGCCCCAACTTTCTCATCCTGTTTTCGTAGGGGAGGTGCTCCAGTTCCCTGATCATCCTCATGACCCTCCTCTGGACTCATTCCAGCAGTTCCATGTTTTTTTATGTTGAGGACGCCAGAACTGCACACAATACTCCAAGTCTCACATGAGCAGAGTAGAGGGGCAGGATCACCTCCCTCATTCTGTTGCTCACGCTCCTTTTGATGCAGCCCAGGATATGGTTGGCTTTCTGAGCTGCAAGAGCACACTTTTGGCTCATGCTCATTTTCTCATCAACCAACACCCCGAAGTACTTCTCCGTAGAGCTGCTCTGAATCTCATCTTTGCCCACCCTGTAGCTGTGCCTGGGATTGCTCCAACCCAGGTGTAGGACCTTGCACTTGGCATGACTAAACTTCATGCGGTTAGCATCAGTCCACCTCACAAGTGTGTCAAGGTCCCTCTGGATGGCATTCCTTCCCTCCAGCTTATCAACCGACCCACAGAGCTTGGTGTCATCAGCAAACTTGCTGAGGGCGCACTCAATCCCACTGTCTATGTCGTTAACAAAGATGTTGAACAAGAACGGTCCCAACTCCAATCCCTGAGGGACACCACTCATTACTGGTCTCCAGCTGGACATTGAGCTATTGACCACAACTCTTTGTGTCCAACCATCCAGAGAGTTCTTTATCCACGAGTGGTCACCTATCAAATTGATGTCTCTCCCACTTAGAGACAAGGATGTCAGGTGAGACAGTGTCAAATGCTTTGCACAAGTCCAGTGAGATGACATCAACTGCTCTACCCATGTCTATCAGTTCCGTAGCCCCATCATAGAAAGTCATCAAATTGGTCATGGAGGATTTCCCTCTGCTGCAGGAAAGCCAGGAGTCCTCCTTGGATTGACAAGTTGCTGCTGAGGAAAATTCAAACGGAAAAAGAGACTTATAAAAGGTGGAAGCAAGGACAGGAAGCCTGGGAAGAATGCAGGGGTGTTGTGCGGGAAACTTGGGAGCAGGTTAGGAAAGCTACGGCCCAGTTAGGATTAAACTTGGCTAGGGATGTTAAGGGTAACAGGAATGGATTCTATAGGTATGTTGCAAATGAAAGGCTAGTTACAATCTGGGCCCTCTTCAGAAGCCTTCATGAGAACTGGCTAGCCTGGATTTGGAGAAGGCTGAGGTTCTTAACAACTTCTTTGCCTCAGTCTTCACTGGAAAATATTCTGACCATACCACCCACATCTTGGAAGGCAGGTGCAGGGACAGTGAGAATGAAGACCTTGGGCCCACTGTGGGAGAGGATCTGGTTCGAGACCATCTTCCTGTTTACCACCCTAGGAGTAGGCTCAACAGTTCATTTTCAGAACTAAAGCTTAATTCACTCACCTCATACCATGCCTGTACCCTGGGCCATTATCCATCAGGTTATTATTTAACAGCTGGTGATGAAAAGTCTACACTCTCTTGTTTAGATATCATTAAAAGTGGAAAGATTGCATTTCACTAGCCCAGTGGCACACCTACTTGTCCTCACAGGCAAAAAGAAATGTTATCTTAATCTTTTCAGTTTGTTTGTTTGAAGTATGTTAAACATTTTCTTCTTGGGGAAAAAAAAAAAAAAGAAAAAAGCAATGATTATCTGTTCTCTCAGTCTTTCCTCAAAGTGTATGTTTTCTCAACCTTAGATCAGTCTTCTGTAGGTTGCTTGGACGAGCCCTTCCTGTAGTGTGGTTTCCAAAACGTGCTGTAGTGTTGCAATCTTTAGCATGGAACTAGTACCTGTTCTATTATTCTCCATATTCTAACTGTGACATTGATTATGACTTCCTATGTTTTGGCTTGCTACTCATTGTTATTAAGTTGCACCATTGTTCTTATTTTGTCAAGGCCAATCTGAACGTCTCAGACACCGAAA
>JASSUY010023148.1:0-23211 GCA_032466535.1 Forpus xanthops
TACTCACGAGATTATTGACCGAGGTATAAAGAGTGTAAAGGGAATATACTCACGAGATTATTGACCGAGGTATAAAGTGGTGAGAAGCATGTGGCTGGCTGTGCTTCGGTACTGTTTGCGGCCTTGCCTGCAGAACTGCTTGACTTGGGAGAATGTACCTGTACTGTGCTGTAAAGCACTCTCAGGTCTCCTGTCCAGTCTTCCTGCTCTATGCTGTGTGGGCTATGCAGAAGAGACTGTGGAGTCTGGAAGGAAAGGGGAATGTTGGAGAGCTCTGTTTTCTGAGAAGTTGGACTGATGGGCCTGGAAAGATTTTGGGATGGACTTAGAATTTAATAATCAGAGGGTAAAAGACAAATATTCTTCTGGCTGACTTAATGGGAAAAATAAATTTATCTTCCTGACAAGTGAGAGCCATCTTTTCTTGTTCATGCTTACCAAGGCCGCACTGCTTAAGTGTAGTTAAGCAGCATGTTGTTGGACTTTTTCAAGGTGAAGAAGCCCCTCATAGAGAGAGTTTTGTGAAGCTGATGTTGATGGATTCAACGTTCAGCATTTCATCTTTTATATGGGAATTAGTGCTACTGAAAAGCGAGGAAGGGCGTTATAGCTCACATCTGACAGCTGCTGTTTCCAACAGTGTAGTGCTTTTGTAATGCTACTCTAGCCAGACTTGTGGGTTGCCCAGAAAGCAGGTGGTACTTGAAAAGGCCTGATGGGTTTCTCTTCCAAGATTTGCTTTAAGTAGCATCATCTTGGGATATATGTTATTCCACGTATGAGAAACCATACTGCAAGACTGGAAATTTCTGAGCTTATTGTTGTCCTATTCGTAGTTCACCTTGTGAATTGCTCCATACAAGCATGATGTTAACAGGCTGAGTGTCTACCTTAAGTTAGCGAATTACCAAGCCATATATATATACATGCCTATATGTTTTGATGTTCCTTTGAGAAAGCAAAAGTTCTGCACATGGGGAAACTGGGGGAATAACACTAAGCATCCAAATAGCTATTACCTTTTCTTTACAAGAGAACTTTAGGCATTTCAGCTCATTGACAAACAGGAGACCCATGTTAGGTCCTGGTATAAGCTGTTATCTGAGGTAAGTTGCCATGTCTTCTAGCGACATAGAACTGCGTAACCACTTTTGGGAAAGAGGAATTAGGGGGTAATATGTATACTGTGATTTCAATATCTATATACTGTGATTTTAATATCTATATATATTGTGATTTCAATATCTATAGGCTAGCTGTTAGATAATGACAGACAGAGCTTTTCTGTTCTATGAGAAGGTGTCCACAGCTTCACTCCTTTATGGAAGAGGATAGGCTGGCATCATCATGGATATCAGGCAATGATGGTCGTAAGTTTTGTCTCCAAGTCCCATGTCATGCTTTGGTCAGTTTAAGTAAATAATGCAGCTATTTTCTGGCTCTGCAGCCTCTGTTCTGGGCTGCTGAATTAAGCAGATAACAAGGCTGTGGAGAGGAAATCCTTCCTCTCTCTCAGTCTAAAACCTGTAGTGGTGTTGCACATTTTAATCTAAGAGCAGAAGTCCTGTCGAACTTGAGGATAAGCATGACAAGGATTACACTGATTTGTCAAAGTAAACGGAGAGCTGTGTTAGGAATTGTGGATTTTAATGTAGTGCATAAATGGCATTTTCATCAGCAAAAATGAGAAGGTTGATTTATAACAGATAACTCCAATCATTTCTGAATTTCCATATTAATAGGGAAATGGTACTTCCCTTCTTGCTGTTATCCCCAGATGTGCCATCTTCTTACAAATAAGGGAATTTGGTGATTATCTGTGGAACTATTTTATTTTCAGACTGTGCCATTGAACTTAATGAATGGAATTTTTATTTTTGGTACTGCCATATTTTATTCTAAATGTTTATCTCCCCTGGTTTATTGTATTGAAAGATAAACTCTGTGTAGCCACATTTGATAGTGCTTCTAAAACTAGATTACTGCTAACTAGCTCTTTTTCCTTTAAACACAAGCACAGAACTGAGCCTTACTTACACAAGATGCTATTGATTTGTTACATTCTCTGTTTTATGATTTTAAGGGCAATGTGCTGAATGGGAACTTGCAGAAGATGTGTTATTCATCAAAAAGGAATTAGCATAAAGAGTATTGATAGTGAATAATACTAAGGCTAAAGCTATACCTCAGCACCATTATGTGGTGATGATAGGGTAAAAATTAATGCCTTCATTAGGAATTCCTTCACATATACTAGTGATCTTACAGGAATATAGTAGTGCTAGCCATGTGTAAGGAGTGTCTTAAAGCTAGAAGTATCAGACAGAACACATTAGTACTTGAGGGATAGCACAGTATCTTGCAAAAGAAATAGTGTCTAGGGTTGAAGTGGTTCATAATGGAAATTGTACTGCCAGAGGTTTGATTTCATTCAGTCTGTATAATCATACTGCTTTTAAACTGTGAGCAGTCTCAATCAGTTGCCCTATACTTAGGGGAATACTAACCAGGAGATACTCAGCTTGTTTACATTGCCACATATCTCCTCTGAGTCATTCTTTACTTATGGAGTATGAAAAAGCAGGGTGAAAGCTATGGATGTGGTACATTTCTAATGAAAAAACCAAC
The DNA here is from genome assembly GCA_032466535.1 of Forpus xanthops. Classification (NCBI taxonomy): domain Eukaryota; kingdom Metazoa; phylum Chordata; class Aves; order Psittaciformes; family Psittacidae; genus Forpus; species Forpus xanthops. The sequence goes on from JASSUY010023148.1 coordinate 2,629, forward strand.
CATTTTCCCTCACTCCGTGGTTTAACCCCAGCTGGTAACGATGCTCCATGCAGCCATTTGCTCACTATTTTCCCGAATGGGATGTGGAAGCGAGTTGGAAAAAGAAGGTTAAAAACTGTGTGTGTTGAGGTAAGAACAGGTTAATAATTGAAATAAAGTAAAATATAATAATAATTAAAAAAAATGAGATAGCATAAAACCAAACCCCAAGTGATGCACAATCCAGTTGCTCACCACCCATTGACTAATACCCAGCCCAACCCAAGAAGCAATTGGTGGCTCCCAGCCAGGGTTGTGGTATGGAATCCCCCTTGGGCCAGTTTGGGTCAGGTGTCCTGTGTGTGCTTCCTCCCGACTTCCCTTGCCCCTCCTCACTGGCAGAGGATGAGAGGCTGAAAAGCCTTAGAGCCAGAGTAAGCATTACTTTACACCAACTAAGCATCTGTGTTATCAGCATTGTTCTCAGACTAAAGCCAAAACACAGCACTGCAGCAGCTCCTAGGAAGAAAATTAACTCCATCCCAGCAGAAATCCGAACACCCACTATGACAAAAGAGGTATTTATGGATGGGGCTTTCCACAACAGAGGAGTGTCCTGCACTGTCAGCCAGAGGAAATTTGCAGTGTGAAAGTTATTTCTGTAAATAACTTGGGAGTCATGGTTCTGTGCCTTAAATTGCCTGTGTAGGAGCACCCAGATACACCATTCTAATTCCTTGTTCAAAACTTGGAGGAAATGTCTTGACACTATGCAAGGGAGGAGCAATACTCGTTTTCATTAGACTCTTGTATGAAGAAAAGAGTTTGTGTGCAGGTATCAGCAGAGGCTGAGAGTAAGCTGTGACTGGTATGGCCTTTGTGATGATAAACACAGAGGGAATAGAATGTCAATTGTAGACATTGCATTAATGAGGAAAGCAGTTTCGAATAGGAACTAACATAGAATCACAGAGTGGTCAGGGTTGGAAAGGACCTTAAGAGCATATGAATGTGGTGATGATCCGAAGTTAATTATCAAAGCATTGATTTTTACCTGAGTGAAAATGGCACCAATCTGAATGTTGTGAAGATTGGGCTTTCTCACAGTTTTCTTTATGCACCACCTGTGAGATGTACACTTCGGGGTGCATCCTTGTGTAGTTGAAAAATCCCACTCTCCGAGCTGTGACTACTATTGTTGGTTAAAGCCACACGTGTAATGTCAAGGACTGAACTGTGCTCATTTACAGCACTAGCACTATCCACCCTGATCATCAAAATGAGTTCATCAGCCTTACTTCAGAAAACAATTGATGTTTGATTGAGCTGGGCAAAGTGATATTTCAGCAATCTTTCTGTAGCTTGACAGTTGGTCTGCAGCAGGTGAAACAGAGCCAACAGGCTATCATAGCTGAAATTGGAAGCAGGCACCTTGAAGCATATCTTGAATGTGCTTCTGTTCCATGTGGGATTACAGAAGTTAGAAGATTTATTTTAATGCTTTCATGGCCTTCCTGTTAAAATATGAGCTCAGTCTTGGACACGGGAAAATCAAGAGCTTAGATGCAATGATAGTTACAAAATGATCATGTACGTAAGTAGCTGCAGCTGATGCCCTGCTATGTTTTTAAGGAATCTCTTTTCCTTTGAAGCTCAGCCGCTTCTGTCGCCATCAGTTAATATTGCCTATCCACCTGAACTACAGTCCAAGCAAGTCAGTCTTTCTGTCCTTTTCAACTGTGTTTTGATCAGACTCAGGACATCACCTCTCAGGAGCCGAGTGTCTCGGCTGTGAGCAAGTTTTTGTTTCATGTAGGTTGACAGAGACAGTAAATGGGGAAAATTGGAAGATTGTTGAATGCGTTCAGCTTGTTATGTCACTACCACATGCTATTGCTTTTCACTCTTCTAGAGATAACTGTGCTTTTAATCCTTACATTTATGGAGTTTGGGTCTTTATTTTTACAGTTTCTTAGCCATTAGAAAGTTGGCCTCCAACTGGCTATAGAAATAGAAGTGCTTTGCATGGTTTTTCCATTTCAACTCTGCTGCAGAAGAGTATCTCTGTAGGTTTATGACCTTACCTGAACTCAATTCCTGGATGCATATGGTGCTACTTCATTTGACTTCACAGTAAGTTTTCCTTGCAAGTCAGTATTTACAGCTAGTTACTATCTTGGATTGCCTTCTTGAACTTCATTTAAAGATGATTGCATCGCATAGGTGAAGGTAGTAGGCCATGAGTTCTATCTCAGAAAGGTTTTCCTAGCCAGAGGCATTTCTAATGTCTTAGGCTGAGGGAAAAGAATGTTCACTAGTTACCTGACAGCTTCTAATCTTGGTGGAGTTCATGTATTGCTGTTGGACATTTGGCTTGGGGAGTTCCTTTCCTTTGGGAATGATTAAATGTAGCTGTTTAGAAGGAGACAGAAAAGGCTAAAACAGCACTCCTCAATGTGATGCAAACAGGATAAATCAGTAGTCAAAGGGACTACTCCATACTTTGGGGAAAACTGCCCCTATTGTGCAGCTGATTTTTAAGCTGGTAACAGGGCAGTGGGCCCCAGTTCACACACTGTGTAGCTCTGGCTTCCCTGAAGCTGCGCTGTCTTCTAGCACTTGAGGCTGGCACTTCAGGAATAAGTCTGCATGGCTGGGTTACAAAGACAGGGCTTGTCGGTGCATCTGTGCCAAAGTTGATGTTGCTGTGCTGCTCCTGGTGGTGCAAACTGGCTTGTGCCTCTGCAGTATGCTGTACAGAGTCACAAGATGGGCCAGGCATTCAGAGAGCTGCTTGAGAAAATGAGAGGTGAAGGGCAACAGTTGGTTTAAGTCTGCTGTTTCAACACCTCAGTTGATGGAAATTGGCTTTCTCTGAGGAATTCATTAGAATGAAGCCTTTCAGTGCCAGCTGAGAATTTGGGCTGATACACCTGTGGTTGATTTTCATCTTCAGTTCAAACTGAAGAAAATACAGAGTTCCTAGAAACTAGGCTCTTCCTTATTGCCAGAGATTCCATATGTGTTTTTGTTCTTGCCAAAGACCTGCAAGAGACTGCAGTAGGATGCATACAGTTCAACCAAATGTGACATTCTTTTGCTTCGTCATGCTGGCCTTGCTGTTGATACAAAGCTTTCTGCTTTTGTTCTCCCATCTCTGGGTTTATGCTGGTTCCTGCTAATGAGACAAAGTAATTAGAACTGACCTCAGATTAAGACTGGGCTATTCCTGCAGAGCCATCCAAACCACTTACAATATCCATCAGTTAAGCCGCATGAATTCTTCAAGTCACTCAATGATGTGAAGTGACAAGTTAAATTATGATAGTGAAAGCCCTGCTGTGCTAAGTTAATTTATGTTGCTGGGCCTCAGAACAGATTTTTGCCAGTGTGTGTTGGTATTGGTGGGGTTTTTCTCCATTTAAGACTGAAGTGAAAATGTTCTTTTTGGGAAACTTTCCTGGGAGGATGCATTGCATCAATCCTGTTGTCCAGCAGAACTATAAATAATGCTGCTTTTACCTTAAATTCAATAGTATCGACATCTGGAGCTGTAAAAACTCTCTGTATGTTGTGTGGCCCTGGGAAAGTAAAGACAGCTTGTATTTTTAGTGTATTACCTTACCTGACTTGCGGTACTTTTTAGGGCTATATACATGTGGAAGAGGAACAGAATAAAACTTGCGGCTTCAGATGGCTACAGTCGTGGGAAAGAAGAGGGAAAATATCCCTCACAAAGCACACCAGGGTGCAAAGCTATGAAGGTGATGCTGGAATGCTGTGCTTAGCCACTCAGGCCTTGTGTGTGCCATCCAGCTGTGTTTGCACAAAGCAGTGTAGAAGGGAGTTTGGTGTCATGGCAATGAAGCTGACAACAGCCTGAAAGAGTGGAAAATAAAATGAAGAGTTTTCTCTTTACTGTATATTCGGGTCAGCCCTCAAGTGGGGCAGCTGAAGGAAAATAAATCACTGCCTTGCAGAAAAGGAGTGAAAACTAGTTTTGGCAGGCTGCCTTTACCTGTAGCTTGCCCTAGTGCATTACTGCATAATGTCTTCCGGCTGTTGGGTTCCATTTCTCTGAACAAAGAAATGACTTCTAAGTGATGCCTGTGAATGTATTTATAGGCAACAAGTGTTAAAAATAGGGATAGAAAAAACCCTCTGAATTGATAGAGGATGCTGGGCATTAGACTTGCTCCATTTAGATAAGGCACGAAGGTTCCATCCGTAACACATGCTTTCCTTGCTGTCTCTACCTGTGGACTGAGGAGCAGTAATCTGTGGCTGTGGCCTGGGGGTTGCTGGACCTTGGCACACTGGTAGGTGGAGGTGACTCCAGCTATTCCATAGACTAAAGAAATGGGATTAGCTGCTGTCTGCCTTCAGTCAGCTTACAGCTACTGAGTTGTTCAAAGCAGTACATATACTGTATGGATTTTTAGTTTTATTTATCAAACAGCCAAGAAGTTGCTTTGATTTTTTTTTCCCCCCACACTTTTGCAGTCATTCATTTTGTTTGAATAAAGGAGATTTTTCTCCTGGCTGCAGTTCTTCTATAGTGCCTTAGGGTGTTTAAGTAAAGGTATAAAACAGGACAGCATGAGCAGAGCTGTCTTGGCCTTGACCTGATGCATTGTGTTGAGATGCTGTGGTACTCTATGGGACAAGATAAAGACAAACTAGTGATGTTGGGAAGAATGTGTGCTGCCAGGGTTTCCTAGACTCCTGTGTATGGACTGTTTGATAGGGGAGGAGAGGGAGAGGGTTGGTGCACCATGGGCACTGTGCCTATAGATATGCATGTGTTTTTCTTTAAGCTAGACTTCTTGCAGCAGTGTCTTAGTGTGTGTAGGGGTAACTATAAAACAGTGAGCAGCATACATAAACAAACACATCACAATTTATAGCGAGTCATTGGCACTAAATATAGAGCACTCATTTTACTGCTGCTGGCTGATACTGAGATAAATTTGGAAAACAGAATAGACAATTGCAGTGTATTCTTACTCTGAGTGCTGTGCTGCTCTTAGGTATCTGAACCGCCACATGCCTCTTTTGGCTTTGGAAGTGTGGCTTCCATGTCATCTTAGTTCGGTGTTCATTCCCCAGTCATTATCAGAGGTTCAGTGAATAGTACACATCACAGACTGTGAGACACACACTTGATGTTGCTGGTTTTGAGTCGCTGGCTGCAAGTACTGTCTTCCTTTCAGAAATGTTACCTGTTCCTTACATTGCCCATAGCCACCTCCTTCCCGAGACACTCTTCCCATTCTGGGTTGGTTGGTTTTGATTTCTGGGAGCACATCTCAGTGATGAAACATTGTGTCCCTACAAGAGAAAGGGGTCTTCAGTAGGACTGTGCAGCAAACCCCATGTGGAGCTCGTAGGACCCATTTATCCTGGGGCTTGCGGAGAGCATCCATGTGGATGGAAGGTAGAACACAACCATATAGTTCAGTCTCACCTGTCATCACTGTGTTGTATCTGCTCTCACTCTGAAGATTTCCTTGAAGCATACCGTCCTCTGAGTTTTCAAAGGGTGAGTGCCAGAGTGTTTTGAGAGGTTCTTGCTGTGACAATGGCTTTCAATAGACCTTTCAGATCACTGAGGAGTGAAAGTGTTTGGAAGGAGCTTGTTTTGACTGCTTCCTTTGACAAGTTTTAAATGGTGCTTTTCGTGCTTAGCTCTCTAAGGTCAATTTTTCTTCTTCTTCCTTTGGGGAAAAAAAAGCTAAATACCCCAACAAGGATAACAGGCTGTATAAAACTGGATGTGGGTCTTTGCCACTTTTCATTTGATGGCACAACTCCCAGCATATGGAAGACGGTTCCCACCAACAGTCTCTTTCTTAACTCCAGCACAGTCTTTAGGCATCAAATCCAAGTATTTCTATACCTTTTTCCTGAGGCTTCTGCCCTCTTAGGGAAATGTCAGTTCTGTTATACCTTCTGCCAGCTCCTAAACATCCATCTTCAGTGGACCATTATAGCATTGCTTTCCATGATATCCTTTCTAGTGACATTTTACATGCATACTATTTTCCCCAGATGAGTTTGCATGCTAAATTTAATGGTAGAGTGAATCTCTGCAGCTGAGCTAGCACACTAAGCTGGGAAAGTGGTGTGTTAGAAGGAAAATGCATTTAGGCACAGTCCTGACAGATGATTTTAACTGGTGATATGGCTGGGTGCTGCTCTCTTTCTGTTCAGTTTATTATACAAACGTCTTTTGATCCCGCAATCCTTAAACACATAGGAAAGAGGCAACTCATTTGCATGGGTAAGCTTATGAAAGCCACCATTGTAATTATGTGCAAACTGTGCTTCAGTCCACTGCCAGTATATTATGCCGCTTTGATAAACTTTCAATTCATTATTGAAAGTCAAGATTCCCTTATTAACTTTTCTATTAAAACAAAGTGAAGGAGCTTCCAAAATCCACATTGCTTCTGCTATGTCCCTTTCGTTCTTATGGAATGTAAACAGACAAATCAGGTATCTTGTTGTCTTAGCCTAAGGATGTTAAACATACCTTTGAAACCAAAGACAAAATAAAGCATAATTAAAAATATCATAGTAAGACAGTCCTATGGCATAGCTTCCATTCCTGGCTAATGCCAAGCAAGGTATTGAAGGCTGAAGGGCTGTTTGAGGCTGACAACATCTTGTTAATACATTGCTAGGCTGTGAGTTTGGACTTAGCTCCCAATGAGATAGTCTCATAAACAGCCAGTCTTTCTCTACAGCTGCGTAGGCTGCTGTCGGCCATAACCTTGAGACAGGACTGCAGCACTTCTGGTTGCTTTGGAAGCTTTATCTTAAGGCTTTCTGTGCTTTGACCTAAGGAGGAACAGGTATTTCAGTGGGACTGTGTTTGTCAGCTGGAAAAGAGAGACTTCAGTGGTAATCTGGTCTTCAGCTGAGGTGGTGTACTGCACAGCCTGGTGCTCTTATGAAACACCTGAGAGAGAGTTGTAAGGGTTTTGTGCAGCAGCAGTGCTTGTCTTCACAGGAGACCACTGATCTCCAGGCTGACCACTTACAAATCAGAGAGGAGTAAGAGAATATCTGAGATACAGGACAATGCAGGTCTGACTCACCTGAGATTTGTTTGAGATCTTAGCATCTTAGATGTGGTCTGCATTCATGCAGTGCAATGGCAAACAGGAAGGCTACCTCAAATCCTAGAAGCATTATGATTGCATTATGTAGCACAGTGAAACTCTACAGTGGGTTTATTGCTCCTCCTTAGGTGTCTTCTCTGTGTCTTTATTTATATGAGGTGTCTAACTTGCTGGTGCTTGCTAAAGCAGAATCCCTGCAGTGCACCTGAGAATACTGCTTTGGTGTCACACTTGTGTTCTGCCAGCATTATGTGGGGTCTGCGCTGGGGACACTGAATCATAGAATCACAGACAGGTTTGGGCAGCGACACCTCACACTAGACCATGTCACCCAATGCCCATTCCAACCTGGCCTCAAACACTGCCAGGAATAGGGCAGTCAGCTTCCATGGGCACCCTGTGCCAGTGCCTTGGCACCCTGTACCAGTGCCTCAGCACCCTCACAGGGAAGAATTTATTTCTAATGTTTAATATAAATCTCTCCTTCAGTTTAAAGCCATTCCCTATGCCCCTTCAGGAACTGGAAACTGCTCTGAGGTCTCCCTTTCTCCAGACTGAATGAGTCCAGCTCTTTTAGCCTGCTGGTCCTCAGTCCATGCTGAATTACATGGTATCTTACTTCTCTGGAGGCACTGACCAGTTGGCCTAATTTCTATATCAGCATTTCTAAGTACTTGGTGTATCTTTTTGGTGTAACAATGTCATCAAACATTTTCTTACTTCTGTAAATAGGGTGGCTGCATGTTTTCTGTGCGACAGAAGTTCACCTATTGAGTTTTCCTTTTACACATGAGCAAAACAAGGAAGAATTTCAACTGAGTGGATTTATTAAATATCCTGGCTCTCACTTGTACTTTTGTTCTTGGAGCCTGTGCTAGTTCTTTTGTTGGCTCACAATCTATTAAGATACTTAACATTTCTTTGCAGAACTGCTGGATAACAGCAGTGACTCTGTGCCATTTACTGATGTTATAAAATCGCTAAAGTTGGAAATGAAATATGAAGGGTTTGAGGTGAACAGTCTTAGTTGTGGAACAACCTGTTGCTTTGTCCTCGAAAGCATGTGAATTGGTGCCTGTCCACTGGGTTGTGAATCCTTACAGCACATATTCATACCATTTAATGAGTCCTGGTTGACAACTAGTGTTTAGGACTAGTGAGGTTCTTTCAAGCATTTTCCCTGCCTTTCATTGCAATAAGAGAGTGCATTTTCTTCTTTCCTGTTGCTTTGACTGCCCTGTATTGCTTCTGCCTAGTAAAGCTGCAGCAGTTGAAGGATGACCATTTCAACTTAGTGGAGAATTTGTCATACCGCTTCTCCTTGTGACTACCAAGAAAGATGAGCCTCAAGTGACTGGAGGCGAGGCAGAGCTGAGGACAGGCAGAAGGACAACCTGATGTTATTGCGGCTGTTGGTACAATGTCTGAGATGTAATAGGAGTCGTCTCATAACATAAAATGAGAGTACTGATGTTTCCAAGGATGACAGAGCAGCTTTTTGGGGGTTTCAAGAGTATCTTTCTACTCAATGAACTTGCTTTCTTCTGAGGACTTGACTGAAAGAACAGATCATAATACAGCCCCAAAACTAACAAATATCCTTCTTAAGCCTCTTTGTTGGCATGACCCTGAAAGCAGCATTTAGAATTAGTGTAAAATGTTGGGGAAAGCTCTAGGCTTGCTGCTCATGATCAAACTTTAATTAATCCTTTCCTATATTCAAAAGGTAGGCCCTTTCCTAGATTGATTGTTTCCATTCTAAATGTTATGGAATTATTAAGCAATGCTTCAGAGTGCACTGAATTTATGGCCATTATTTTCTAATGAATTCTGGTTGAACTGACAACTTTAATCAATTCTGCCTTTCAGAAGTATAAATAGGGAGGAGAAACAAATAAATAATGCTTTGGCCACAAAGGCAGTGCAGCGTTTGGAAATGAAGCTTGAAATGTCCAACTGAGCTGCATGAATGAAATATTAGGTGTCAAGTTTGTAACCCTGGCTGGGATGTCGTGGTAGCCAGTGTTGGCATGTGGGGATTGTCTTGGAGATTTCCTTTAATCTTCTGAGCTGGCAGGATACGAAAGGTTAAAATGCAGTGGATCTATCAGACTTGCCACCTCTAGTTCAGGCTAGTTATTAATGTGCTATGTGGACAGTAATACTTTATTAATTGTATTGCTGGCCAGTGATCAATGTGACAAGCTTAGCAAAGAGCACCGTTATTCATCAGAGAGTTGTCAAGAAGTAATTGCCCTCATATGCATTAGAATAAGTTAGTGTGAGAAACAGAATGGATGTGCTTTTATCATTCTTAGGTGCCGGTGTCAACAAAATTCAAATCTGCTAAGGTGCTAGTAAATAAATACGTTGGGAAGGAACTCATTTCCTCTGACACCTCACACCACTGCATGGAAAAAGGGCCACACTTTAACAGCATCTGTAGTTTAAAGTGGTTTAAAGGTTTTCTTAGCTTACTCTTCTGTGTACGGTTGTTATCAGTTACACCTTTTTAAGGGCAGCACTTGGTTTGCAGCTGTTGTCTTATAATGAAAACTGGAAGAGCTGTGATGTAAGTTTGCTGAAAGCTCTTTGAAGTATAAAATGTACAGTGTCACAGCTATCATTACATGCAGATTGTGTTTAGATCTACCATGAGAATCTTTCCTTTCTTATGGGAGGGCATATTGGTAATGAAATACCAAAGCTTTTATTTCTGTACAGGTGAAGACTTACACTTGTCACCCAAGACTGCTTTCTTAAGGGTTATTGAAAGCAGTGGGGAAGCGAGAGAGACCAGGCTGGTTCTATAATCTCTGTCCTGGTTTCTGCTGTGCCTGGCAATATTACGCTTTATCACATGACAGGTTTTCCCCATGGTCCCGGATAACCTCATTCAGCTGTGGGGTTAACACATGAAGTGATACTTGCTGGATACAGGGCTACTTTGCACATGGGGGTGCAAGTGGTTTTCACTGACCTGAATGAGAATAGTGAGTGCTCATCTCCATTGAGTTTAGAAGGATGAAGGAGTTGAGCCAGCCTTCAAATAGAACTTAATCCAGCCTAACACCAGTAGTAGAGTGTGCTTGAGGTAATACCTTGGTGAAGTCTCCTTTTGTTTCAGTAGTGACCTGGCACCCAAACGTGGATATAGGACCCTAATGATTAGTGTTGTGGTTTGCATACTTCAGGTTGAGTCTGACCTTAGTTTTTACTTTCCTGTCTTGTGAGTACCTTGCTCCATACTTTTCTGTCAATTTTCACAGAGCTTTTTAGCTCAAGTAGCATTTAATACATGCACAAACTGGACTCACTCTCTGCATATTGCTTTGCTTTTACTCTGTATACAGCAGTTCTGTGGGCTCTTGAGAGTCCCTTGAACAAAAAGCCTGTAGAGAACCTATTCCAGAAGAAAGCACTTCAGAATAGAGCTGAAGCTAAACCCAGCTATAAAGGTTTATTTATCAGGCACCTAAACAGTGATATATTATGGTAATTCTCCAGGGCTGTCAGACAAACAAATAGTGCTAAACTGACTAAAGGTAGTAATGGATTGAGGCCAGAGATGGGCAGAATTCTGTGGTAAGGTAGTACAAATCTGGGTTTTTTGTTGGGGAATAGAGCATTTTGATAGGAAAAGATGAGCAAAGGGACAAGTCAGTCTAGGTAATTAAAAGTAATGCTGATGGCGTATATAGTTTAGGTTTGCCCGTGATAGTCCATATAATTGTGTGATAATGAGACCTGTTTAGAGTGGATTTCCTTGGCTTTCAACAGCATCATTTTAATGATCTCATCTGAAAGTTCGGCTTCTGCCTTGCTAGTAAAAATGAACTCATCTAAATAATAAGGAAAGTGCTGATGGTAAGTGCTCTATCACACTTCTATCTCGTGCTACTAAGGGAAGAGAAATCAAGTATTCGTGAAGTAGGTGTGAGAGATTCTTTGTCCAATTTCAAACCCCCACAAACAGACGAGGGTGAAGAATGTGATACGATTTTAAATATCCTTAGCATCATCAGCTTAGAAAAGAAAGAGCATTTAACCTGATGTAGGGGAAATTGAGATGAGCTCTCAGGCAGAAGCTCTTCCCTGTGAGGGTGCTGAGGCGCTGGCACAGGGTGCCCAGAGAAGCTGTGGCTGCCCCATTCCTGGCAGCGTTCAAGGCCAGGTTGGACAGGGCTTGGAGCAACCTGCTCTAGTGGAAGGTGTCCCTGCCCGTGTCAGGGGGTTGGAAGTGGATGAGCTTTAAGATCCCTTCCAGCCAAAACCATTCTGTGATTTTATGAGTATTAAGTGAGAGGAAGGGGAATTGGGAGCACAGTAAAGCAGCAAATGAAGGACTGTTACAGCATTTTCTGCTGTGTTCGGTAAGATGTGGCTCTGTCTTTGATGGATACACTCTCATGCTTCACAGTATAGGCATATATCTTTATTGTACGTGCTACAAGGCAGCCAGCTTTTTATTACTGACTTTCAGAACCAACTCAGCCTTTGACAAAAATCTTTATCCACACTGGGAGAAGAGGGGATTGTCAAGAACAAATACTCCGAGTGGAAGAGTTTTGCAAATATTAATGTTGATGCACAAGGTGAGTAAAGCCTCATCTCAGCTTCCCCAGCGCTGGTGTGACCTGCACTCAAGTCCCATAGTCCTTTCAAAGCCCTTATTGCATTCTCCAGCAATACTGCAGACTCCACAAATTGGATCCCTTAGAAATTCTCTGCAGCTAACATCTGAATGCACCTTTGTTCAGCCACATTCTGATTTCTGCCTTGGAAACACTTCATCTCAATGCCTAAATAATTTTGCTGAGAATGATTTGTTTTGTAGTTTGCTTTGATAAGTGTCAAACTGGCTACTGTATTTTCTCTTGTTCCTCAATTCCTCCTTGTCTTGGTGTTTTTAGTACTCTGGCTAGGGTTTGTGTGGCCTGTAGAACACTGGGATCGAAGCCGGAGTAGGTCCTGGCATTTGGATGTCACAGTAAATTAGAGGTTTTTCAATCGGTGCCCTTAGTTCTAAAAATAAATGTTCTGATATTCTGGAATAGAGTCAGTGAGGTTGGAAAAGACCTTTAAGATCATTATATCCAACCATTATGCCAGGTCTGCCAAATCCACTGCTAGAATCGGGCAGTGAATAAGTTGTATCCCTTACATTTTCTGTAGATTAGTTTTATCGTGTTCTTTATGGGGTTAAATTTGAGCCTTTGACCCTTAAAATGAAGCAGACATCAAAGGGAGAATAGCTGTAAGGAATAAGCATGGGGGCTGGATACTAATGCTGAGACAGTTCAAGCTCTCATTCAGCTAAGTGATGCTGTCATCTGTTCTAATATTTCATTGACTGAGAAAGAGCTTTTCATTGCCTGTGGACACAGGTGCACACTACCATGTTACTGTCTGCTTGTGTGGTGCATCTGTGTAACCAGGGGCATGAGCGGTGTGCATGTGTGTTACAGGAGGAAATCTTGTGGCTGTATTCATGGTGGACTGCCTTTTCTAAACATGACAATCTTGTGCTGAATACTGAGGATGGACAAGTTGAAACTAAGGACATTTATAAGAGCTGATCTTTGTCAGTTGCTGGACAGGTGGCTGTAATATCTGCATTAGAAACCTCATTCCTGCTGGTTGCAGGAGGTGCAGAGCAAAGTTCATGTCTGCTGTTACAGAGAAGATTATATTGAACATATCATCCTTTCACTTTGCTCTTTTGATCCTTATATTTTCTTTAACTGAAGGCTATGGCTTTTGGTGATAAATTTAGATTGTGCAATCTATCGCTAGAGGCAATATGTAATATTTTTTCTCTCGGGCTCCCTGTGACTGTCTGTTTCATCCTGATGTGGAAAATGAAAATTCCCCTGACACGGTTCTCTCCCTGGATGTGAGGAATTGCTAATGTGCCCTTTGAATAGTGAACCATGTCCAAACATCAGATGAGGTTCAGAAGTAACTTTAGGGCAATCCAGGATGCTGCAATTAAAAAAACTAGAACACCTGAAGTAAATGTGTGGGTTGGGCTGAGCTCGAGCCCTGTGTTCTGTTCCTTTCCATTCTGCACAGCTTACAGCTTCCAGAGTCATGCCTGATGTGTTTGACAATAGATGACTTTGCATTTGATGGTTTTGAGCCATAGATGGTTTGGTGGGCCGCCTGACCAGCTCTGGGTAAAGATCAGGCGAAAGACTTGTGGAAGGATGCAGTAAGAGAAGTATAACCACTCATTAGGAGACCAGAGATTATGTGCAAGAGGAGCAAAATGCTCTTTCCAGGTTTTAAAAACCCCAACAAACAAGTCTCGGGTGTTTCTGTCCCATCCTCATGCCCAAAGGACAGAAGGCAACTTCATGAACACCTTGTGTGATCCATTTGCAGTCCTTTTTGGTATCATTAAATCATGCTTATATTAATGTCACCCTGAGATTAGCATTTTCCTGCAGGAATGTTTGAATTGTGTATCATAGACAATTAATATTGAAGTTCTCATGGTGGTGTCTTTCATCTCAAGAGTCTGAGGATTTGTCAGGTTGGAGAAATGAAGATGAAAAATGTTCTCTTCTTTCAATGCTTTGCTTTATTAAAGAACTCTTGTGGTCTGCATCGTGCCGTTAAAAAGCTTGAAGCTGATAGCCACAATATTTCATGTGTGGAAGAATTTACAACAGATTACAACTGCTGAGACTCTCTAAGTTGCTGGGAAAATGAGTTTAATTGTCCATTCTGAAACTGTTTCCAGAATCAAACAGAATTTAACTACTCATGCTCTTTATAACCCTGCTTTAGTTCCGTTGCAGTAAATCTGAAGGGAAAGCAGAATGGTGAGTCAAAACCAGCAGTGATGTTTTATAGCACCAACATTAAACTATGTCATCTTCAAATTAAAGTACTGTGCTGAAAGGGTTTCTAGTTGTAATGATTTGTTACTATCTGGAGCTGTAATCTGCATTTTAAAAGCTCTTCTTAATCAGTGGTATGGGGAAGTGTGTGTGTGTGTGTAGAGGTGTGTTTCTTTAAAACCTCTATTTAGTTCACTAACTGTTGAGTTTTCATCTTGCCCATGTTTGCAGAGGAAGTTGCTTCTGTGTAATGACAGCTCTGACATGTTGCTGTCACTGATTGCACAGGCATTTGAATGACAAATGGAGACAAAGCTAGCTTTGAGCACAAATAGTTGAGTTCAGACTAATCTTCACAGTCTTACGGTCATTAATGGACCCAATATTTGGTTTCTATTCATAAATGAAGTTAATAGATATAATTTTATTCTCCTGGTTTAAGCGGCTGTTAGAGATGCAAGGATCCCTGTTGTACCGTGTTGCTCAGGACTGGACCCAGGAAACATGTTCACTGTGTTTCTTCCTTTGAAGGGAGTTGGTTTCTGGAAACTATACCCCCTTTGTCTTTTTTTGAAGGTAGCAAACTTTTGCGAGGGGCTCTCTCTAAGTGCACATTTGTATGGCACTTATGTAAGGAAAAGTGTCTCTTAGTTAATGAAATAAAGGTGGTACCTAGTAATAAGCAGAGTACTATTTTTTGGAGGGAGGAGGAATGCAGGGAGGATGTCTTCAGATGCACAGAATACGAACATCATAATTCAGTGTATTCTCAAACTTACATGCAAGTGTAGCTCCGCCACAATCTTAGTCCTCGTCTTTTGCATTTGAACACAGCACTTACTATCATCTAATTGGGAAGTCCCATTTTCATCCTCCAGCTCTTTCAGTGCACTTGTGACTATGTTTCATATTGTCTGTAGGGAAGGTGCTTTGAATCAGTGCGAACTGGGATTGGAATAAAGGGAAGAACGTTGAGTTGAGATGGTGTAGCAAGGTAGATGGTATTCTAGTGTTGGCTTACCTTGTACTTCAGATGAAGATGCATTGCTAGTAAGGTGCTCATCAGTGTTTATTGATAAAGAAGTGGTTGGGTAGCAAATTGAGGTATATGTCATTTTATTCCTCAATAAATTTTCCTGTCAGAGCTTGAAGGAAATGATTATGTTTCTGGGTGTCAACTGATGTGTTTGCCATGCTCTTTCCCAAGGGATTTGGACATACTGTGGTATGTTGCTTTGATCTGAGGAGCAATATCTTTGTTTAATGAATGCTGTATTGGAAGAGGAGGGTATGAGCAGAAGAGGAACTGCCACTACAGCAGTTAGCAATGTGGATTTTTACGGAAGGCTCTGCTTTAGTTTCAGATGGAAGAAGGAAGATTAATGCATCGCTGTAATGTGTTAATGAAGTTTTGTCTGCGTATTTCTATATTGCAAGTCATAAATGACATGAATTGAATGTGACTTCATTTTAAGCATATTAATGAGTTTCTTTGCAGCAATTAACTGACAAGAGTGAACAAAACATTGTTCTGCTGTATTTTTGGACCGCTTCTTTTTAAGCAGTGTGCTTGTCAATTCCTGGAATGCATGAAGATCTTTTAATTGGGAGATACAGAGAATTTCACTGGCAGGAAACAGTAATGTTACAGTAGAGTGACTTAGTTGCATTAGACTTGTGTAAAACAATTGTGATAAATGTAAACCTGATGTGAATCAAATCTAAATCTTCCTTGGTTCTTATTTAAATTGCTACTCTTGCCTGTTCTTTTCTAGTACTTCCTAAGATGGAGCTAGTAATAAAAAAGCCTCAGCACTGTAAGAATGACCACTGTTTCATTCTGTAGCACTTTGTGAAGCAGAGCAGCATACTTGTGAGGCAGCCTGTTGTGAGAAATTGATGTTTTGAAGAGCTAAAAGATGTGCGTATTTTACCTGACAGTGTTTCAGGCTTTACAGCAGAGTTTGCTACTCCATGGCAGAGCTGGCAGCAGCTAAGTTTGAGCTACAGCACCAGTTCGACTAAACAGTGTGTATCCAAAGTGCAGTCGAAGGTGGTAAGGCTAAGTAAATAGCTATGCTGTTTCAGGGTAATCAAATTCAGTGATTAGGAGCACAGTGATCTTGGTGCTTTAAGGTTGAAGTGAATTCCGGATGTTTGCCAGTTTGTGGATTATGTTTAGAATTAGCACTCAGAAGTGTGCCAGTGGGGCTTCACTGCCCCTGAAGGCCTTTAATTTGAAGATTATCTGGAACCTTGATCCCGATGCCAGTGACCTCTGTTATCTCTGGGCTTCAGAAAGGGTTTCTTTAATGGTACCTTTGCACTGAGGAGCGCGGCAGGCAGTCATCCGCAGTATTTGTGCAGGTTCTGCTAATGAGTTAGGATCAGCGCCTACCTTCCAATTATACTTTACTAATCTAGAAACTAGCAGCTGCTGAGGCTTCTCTGTGGCTTTGTAGAAATCTGATGTTCCTCTTCTGTTTCTAAAGGAAGAACTGTGGAATGGTTTTTGATTAGAAGAGCTACAGGGACAGTGGTGCTGTCTGTCTGATTAACGAAGCCTGAACCTTTAATGTAATGGGATTTAGCAGTCAGTCAGACTGAGCATTGATGTGTTTTTAGAGCAGTCTGTGAGCAGAAAACAGAAGAGATGTATTTAAGAAATAAACTTGGCTGCTTACACTTTCTAGATCCCTATCATTGATCTAACACAAAAGTTGTTGCCCCCCTTCTGTTCAATGGAGTTAGCATTAAAAGTTTGTTTTAAATAGCTCCATGGATAAATGCAGATTTCTAAGGTATAGACCAAACTCCATTAAAAAGATACTGAAAAGCAAGTATTAGAAACCCTCCTTAAAGTATTCTTATTCCTATAAATGTATCTTCACGCAGCATTGTCAAATTTATAGCAAACCAGTTAATCACATACGGCTCCACTCTGGAGGAGCTAGCTGCTACATGCACTGGAATGTAATTCTGCTCCTAATGGTAACTGCTTCACACTCAAACTTTGTCCCTATTTTTCACAAGTATAAATGCAAGTTGGATTACCGACTGTTGCCTTTAATTTGTTTCTGCACTGTGTGACCTGCTAGAGTTTGGAAAGAAGCATTCAATGTTATGTGGCATTATTGGCAGCATATAGACCTATGAGGTTGACTTAAACATGCAAAGAGAATACAAAAAGACATGGCAGTAGCTTTCATAGAACTGTTTGGGTTGGAAAGGACTTTAAAGCTCATGAGTTCCACCCTCTGCCACGGGCAGGGACACCTTCCACTCGAGCATGTTGCTCTAAACCCCTGTGTCCAACCTGGCCTTGAACACTCCCAGGGATGGGGCAGCCACAGCTTCTCTGGGCACCCTGTGCCAGCGGCTCAGCACCCTCACAGGGAACAGCTTCTTGCCTGCCAGCTCATCTCAGTCTCCCCTCTGTCAGGTTAAAGCCCTTGTCCTGTCACTGCAGGCCCTTGTCCAAAGCCCCTCTCCATGTTTCTTGTAGCCTCTTTAATCACTGGAGTTGCTGTAAGGTGTCCCCAGAGCCTGCTCTTCTCCAGGCTGAACCAGCCCAGCTCTCTCAGAGCCAGTCTCCAGAGAAGAGCTGCTTCAGCCCTCTTTGAACATGAGCCTGACCCTGTATCTGAAGCAGCCATATCATTTGCTGCTACCATTTGTAGTGTCATCCATGGAATTACTTTGCAGCTGGCAGATTTTAGGTTCTGGCTCAAACTGGGATGTTAGACACATATTTGCCAGTATGTCTGCTGATACAATAGAGGAAAAACTTTGTGATGTATTATGCCCACAGCTCACATTCCTGTTAATAGGAACTTTAAAGTTAATTTCATGGTAAACACAGCGCTGTATTTGATCCAAACTTGTGAATAATTTGGCTTCTTCCCCCCCTCCCCAGGTAGCTACCTTGAGTAGATGCATGCCTTAGACTTCTTCACAGAATGTTTTAGGGAGAGAATCTTTTTATGCAGTTTATACAGTCATAGTAAATTAAAGAGCCTTTGGGGAACACGCTGCTTATATCTGAAGACTATTCCAGTTGCAGGAGCATGTTTCAAAGCAGGTTTGTGTATTCAGCAGTTTAACTTGCAAGTGTCAGTCAATGGGCTCTCTGCCTGAAACCCCTAAAATACTTGTGCAAGCCATAAGCCAACAAGACTCCTGAATCAATTCTCAGACTCTATTTCCGTTAGCAGTTTACTTTCAGCCTTTTGAATTAGTCTGTAAGTGCCTATAGGAAGTTACCAAAATGGGTAAATTTTACATGTCAAATATCCAGAAAGTGCCTCTTCCTCTGAGATTGCTTCAGTGCAGCGACTTCCCCTGCTCCAAACTGGAGTGTTACAAGGTGTTATTCACAAGGACCTGTGGAAACAACCTACGGGTCTGTGACAGCAGTGATGGACAGGTTGCCAGTTCTATTCATGGCTTTACTTGTAGGTAGCTCTCCTACAGCCTTTCTTAAAACATTTCCAGAAGTTATAAAGCACTGTACGTGGTTTGTCTAATCCACGTTCTTTAGGGCTATTGAAACAGCAGTTTTATTGTTACGATTTGGCTATGAAAGTGGTGGACGGTCCTTTCTAGTTAATCCAAAAGGTTCAGCTAGTAAAGAAATACTTATTTAATGCAACCATTTCCTCTTATTTTTAAGGGCTGACAGCTTTGGGGGAAACATGCAAAGTGCTTTCCTTAGAAAATACAAAAATAAACTTCTGAACTGTGTTTTCCTTCAAACTCTTTGTGTTAGGTCCAAATGTTGGAATAATTTACATATCAAACTATGCATTTTTAAAGCAAATCTAATAAGGAAAATACCCTGGCAAGCTCTGTTTGTCTTATTTTTCATTGAGCATAGCAGAGAATGTGGACAAAAAGTGAGCTAAACTTTTGTTGTTCTTTTCAGTACTGTCTGTGCCCATTGAGCTTCTCAGGTTGTGCGTAGGAATGCCTGCTGCAGCTTAAAAAGGAGCTTTGGGAGAACCTCGCAGAGTGTGACTCCTGCTACCCAAGTCTGGCGTAAGAGCTATTGCTTACAGATGTCAGGAATGAACTGGTGTAGCCAGTCAGTTCCTGTGTTTGGTATGTGAGGCTGCAGCTGGTATGTTAACAGGCCCAGCTCCTCAGCTAGAGCTGCTCAAGTTCCACTGTCCTTAGTGAAGTTATGCACTTCCATGCCAGCTCAGGCTTTGATGCACAGTTTATTTTCTGAGAGGGTGGACCCTTTGTCAACTCAAGAATAACTCGCAGCTAGGAAATCTGATAGCATCCTTTCAGCCTATTGCAAAGCAAGCCGTGGTGCCTCAAGGCATGTGATGTGTGAGAGGATGTTTCATCGATACAACGCTGATATTGTGTAAAAGCCTTTATAACCAAGTCCCTTGTTGTATCTGCAGTACTGCTCTGTCAAAGGTAGTCAACAGTTAAAGGCTTTTTGACTTCATCTTTTCTGTTCCTGTGTGTGACTTAGAAGCTGACAAGTGTTTGAGCCTTTTTTTTGAACAAGTGGGAGACTGTGAGTGGGATTTCAGCTGTAGGAATGTCTCTTTGAGGAGCTTTCTGCTGGAGTAACTGCTCTTCATCAGGATAGATTTGTGTGGTGCAGGAGGGACCTGATGGCTGTGACCACTTCCAAGTAGCTTCTTGATCTGCATAAATCAGAACATATTGGAAATGCTGTAATGCTCACCCAAATGAGTAATACCCTGCGCACACAGTGCAATACACCCCAGAACTTTGTGCCATTGCAAAGACATTGGTTGCTATGTGACTTTCTAGAAGGAGGATCCCAACTATTTTACTTACTTAAAGAAGCTGTGAATTGGGAAACATCAGCTCTCCATGCAATTGACTCTTGTTATTAATTGATCTTACAGAGAATCAGCCCTTAACTGGAGTTCCACGGCATTGTAGAATTCACTGGATAGTCTAAAGAACTTGGAACTTGTGTAACTTGTATTTAAGAGGATCAGTATTTGGTGCCTACCTCTAAAGATGCTGCTTATATCACTTAAACTGTTGAGGTGATAAATGTTTCTGCAATGGCAGCATATGGGGACAAGTTCAGTGGCATTAAACACTTAAGTCTCATGGAGCATCTTTGGGCTGCGGAATCATGTGTCATTAATGTAAAAGAGTCAGATAGCTAGTAGAATATAATTGCGAATGTCTGAGTAATACACAAAGAGGCCAGAAGGATGAGAGCCTTGTCTCATTCATTGCTTAACTCAAAGACTTGGTATTTTCTGCATCTTGAATTTAAGGCATGATTAACCTTACAGAGAAAAATGCATATATATCTATAAGTATATAAATATGATACAGTTGTTTCATAGTCCTCAGACTTGATTTGGGTCCTACACCTGGGTCGGAGCAATCCCAGGCACAGCTACACGTTGGGCAGAGAAGAGACTCAGAGCAGCGCTGAGGAGAAGTACTTAGGGATGTTGGTCAGTGAGAAAATGAACATGAGCTGGCAGTGTGTTCTTGCTGCCCAGAAAGCCAACCGTATCCTGAGCTGCATCAGAAGGAGCCTGACCAGCAGATCGAGGGAGGTGATCCTGCCCCTCTACTCTGCTCTCGTGAGACCTCACTTGGAATATTGTGTGCAG